>JANAVB010032424.1:72500-172500 GCA_029216955.1 Iris pallida | reverse complement strand
ATATATAAATTCAATCCTTAATAAATCAACTGAAAATAATAATAATATTTAAATAGGAAAACATGTTTATTAAATCTCCACAAATAACCATAATAATAATAAAATAATAAACTCGTCCCAATGGTTGAACTTATACCGTACACCCTCATCCGATGCAGAAATTGTAAAATTTTGTAAAATATTATTTTATTAATAAAATATAGACTTTGTACCAAAAGTCAATAAATATTCAACAAGTTCTAAAATAATTTTAAAAATATTTGTACATACACAAAATATTCCTACATGCCCACCTTTGTCACCCCACCTGTTCATATGGGCTTAAATTTGGTTCGGGCCCGGTTCGGACTGAATTGGACAAACCGGGTCATCTAAAATCAATATATAAATTAATATCTAAATAAAAATATTTTAAATACGTTATTTCACAACTCGGCCTGGTTTTCCTAGTTCGGACTGAACTATGGCTAAGCCTCCCACGACATGGCTAATATACTGGTCAAAGCACACTGCTACATCTTTCGTGCCAAAATTCATGGTCGCCTTGTGCTCAAAACACAACAATGACGAAGGTCATTTTTAATAATTAATAAAAACCATAAATTGTATAAATTAAATTTGAAGTCTGATAAAATAATAAAAAATAATTTAAAAAAATAGGGGTTTTACATCCTACCCAACTTACAAGAATTTCGTCCTCGAAATTTATGAATAATAGGGTAGATGGGGTTGAGGGGTAAAAGGAGTAGTTTAAGGCGTGGATATAGCCACATGACTAAAGTGATACCTTGGGTCTATCTATCAAGTACAGTGTCTTGTCTCTCTAAAATAAGTAAAAGACAAGAACAATAAAGGGTTCAAGACGATGCTATTGAGTACGAATAATAAGTTCATAAGCGACAAAAATAATCCAAAAGAGAGTTGTCAATGCTGTCGGGATGAGACTCTAAGGCAGGTTTAACTATGTCTCCATCCGCATGTAATAATATATGATAAGTGAACCAAAGTGCAATAGGTTGATCAGACCATCATGCACCGGTTCTGATTAGACAATATGCTAGTGGGTGCACCCAATAAAATATGTCATGTTCAAGCTTGATAACAAAATAAGATTGCAAAACTGAAGCTACATTAGCAGCATGAAATAGTCAAAATATGAGCAAGGGAGGTTCTGATGAAGGAATTTTAAATAGTCCAAGATCTTTTAAAATCAAGGCTCGCCCGAAGTTTGGGCCTATACAGTTGTTTTGGTTGACTAGCTAAGTTAGGGTCCTCTGAACTTATAGTCTAAGCAAACTTATAAACATGGGTCACAAGGACAAACGCTTTGTTGGGCCGTGAGGTATTCTACCCAACTTACAAGAGTTAAACTAGTAATGGGATGGGGCCATGGGTTAAGCAATCAAGATAAAGCACAAATTTAAGCATTTAAGGGACTAAGTAGAACAAAATTCACCTATCGGGTTAAGGGATTGAGTCAAGGTTGGATCTCTTAATTGAAGTCGAAAAGTATTTTGGTGTCATGGTAGAGGTTATAGTTTGACCATTTTGACCAAAAGGTCATATCATGAAAATAGTGTACAAGAAGACGTGTTTTAGTGGGACATGATATATCTACATGAAGGTAGACTTGTCTAGGTCTTACATATAAAATTTGTTGGAAGAAAAAGTCTAGTGTTGTGCCCCAAATATCCAAGTCACAGTAAGGGACGCCAAAAGATCTAAAATAGAAACTGGGAGTTCAAGATGTGACAATTAATGCCAAAAATAAAATAAAATGAAGAATATCAAGTTAAAGCATGAAATAAGATTAATTGAGGAATCCAATAATATAATTTAGGGTTACAGTTCTAGAGAGAAAATAGTCTCCTAGATGGATACAGTTTAAGGAACAATTAAATCACTATTCAAATTGCAAACGGTTAGTAGGTCACGAGGGAAGGTCGAGTAAGTCAAGGTTGGAATGCTGTCGCATAGCTTGGTAGATGACTAACAACACTTGTGTATATACTACTATCATAGACATGAGTAACATGGCATTTTGTATGGAATACTTCTAACTTATTAGGGCTACCTTGGTGGCCTACCTTTTAAAATTTTACCTCAAGTTCCCCTCCAAAGTTTCTTAATAAAAACTTTCAAAAATAAATCTACCATAATTTGTATTCACTCTAAGCCATCCAACTAAATCACGACTTAAGATTTAAATCCCTTCCATAATCTCGAAGTAAACCTTTATCACGTTACTACTAACTTTTCCAAAATTAATATTTTCAATCCAACTTTTAAGCTCAAGAGTTCATCAATCATGAATCTATATAAAAATAAACTTCCATAACAAATCATAACTTTAAAACTCTAAAAATTTAATTAACACTCTAGATAAACTCTTAGCATATTATAAAGCAATCTAAAATTTATCGCTCAATATTTTAACGCACTCACCAACCATAACTTCTACTTCTAAGTCATGCAAACATAATCACAACTTTTAAATCCAAAATTTAAATAGTTTTGTAAATCTTCAATCAAAGGACACGATTTCAAATTTGAAATTTTCCTTAAAAAAATCGTTTTCATATCTTCCAAATATTTTAACCAAAATTTTAATATCATTACTTCCACTTAAAATTTGAATCATATTAACATATTAAGTGCATCCTGTACGACTTAATTTAAATAATTCATACTGCCACTTTTACAATCTTAAGATCATTTCCAAACCAACTTTATATCCGCTCAAAGATGTATAACTATAATCCAATAATTCATGATATCAAACCTCAAAATCAACTCAATTTCTTAAATAAGTTGTATATTGGTTCTAACTATTTTCCTGCAGTATCCAATAAGATTCTATCAATCCTCCGGTGATTACTACTTAGAAATCTCAAGGTTAAAACTTTTCATGGTAATATCCTACTTTACCAATTACTAATCATTAAATCACACTAAAAAGTCTTTTTAACTCAATTAGAGTCTTGAATGTATTCCAATTGCCAATATAACCATTCTAGCCATGTGTTTGACCTATGAGCATATACTAGTGTAGTCATCTTTCCACTTGACACTAAGCACGAAAATAAGAATCAACGGTAGAAAGGAATCAAGAAAGATGTAATTCAAGGAAGTCGAACGAGAGTTCGAAATTTGAAGCCAAGGGAAGAGGTCAAGCTGTATGGATGAGATTCCTCGATTCTAATCCTATGTTGCAGGCTAACATCGGTACAATTATGTAACCGAAGTGATAAACTTGACCTGCATGGGCCACCACAAAAACATGTAACGCCCCAGTCCCAAAATACGTAGGACTAGGTACATAGACATGCCAGCTGTATACATACGAAGTATACTCCAATATATGGAAATCTCGTATGAATACATAAGCTGTAAAATACAGTAAACCAAGAATAATCTAATCTCATCCACAAAATATAAGAATAAAAGATGTCATATAATAATAATGAATTGTCATTGATACATATAGTTGGGCGGAGACAAATCCACTACCAACTATGAAAAAAAATACAAGATATACAAAAGAATAATTTTGGCTACCAAAGCGAAGATGATCTAAGTACAATCATCCTCGAAGAAATAGAGATGGTCACAGCTGGAGCTAGAGCACCTGCGAAAGACCAGAACACACACCTAGAGAGATAACCAGGTCCTAGAGGGACGTAACAAGACACATAATATCATGCCATATAAATGAATAAATATTGCTCAAATAAATAAGTCAATTGAATTATAACATGGTCCAACACGCACCTATTGAACTAGCGTACCATCCCCTCAACCAAACAAGGACAGGAGATGGTAAACTAATTCACTGTAACGTATCTTTCCATGCTATGAATCCAATATGGTATCCGGACCCCAACAAGGTTCAATACCTTCTCATCGAAGTAGTAAGTCACATCTACAACCAAACAAGGACAAGATGAGACGAACTAATTTGCGAAAAGATATTGTTCCAAGCCACAGTCAGATACAAGTACCCAAACCAAGAGTACTCATTCCTAACGGATATGGTAGCCTAACCGTTCTAAGTGAATGTAGTTTTAGGAACAGTTCATGGTCGCATGACTACCGGGTCAAGTCAAGAAAATACCAATGCAGTACCTCAGTAGCGAGTCACAACACCATATACTATTCCTCAGTATCGAGCGAGTCTATAGCATATAGTCTACCTATCGTTCCTCAGTAGCGAGCGAGTCTACGATAGATAGGGTGGTAGTCAACTTCCAATCATGTTCTCCCCGCCCAATGCTAACTCATAACTACTAAGTCTTCTAGCATGCAATTCTAATAGCAGTTATTTCCTAACGTACGGCTTATACGAACTGGTGGCCAGCCAATCACGCATGTCCAAGTCCTATACGTGACTCACAACAACGTGGTATAAATGTGTCAAGGTCTATGTATGCAACACACAAGGTGGTCCCTTAAATCTAGGTTTAATGTGTAAAAAATAATACATAGCAGGAGAATATAAATGAACAGTAAGTTCTAACAGTTATGCCATGTATCACAGTTTATTTTGCATAAAGAAAATAATGAATAATGCATAAAATATGAGCTAAAATAATTAAACAGCAAATGGCAAGGTGTCTTGCCTGAGGGTGGTACGAGATGTAGCAAAATCCAACAGTCAGAATCGTCAACACGAAAGTCAAAATCCACAAGGAGCTCCGGATGCTGAAACAAACATCACAATCGAGTTTGGAATAAAAGATATGCCTAGAAAACGCCTGTCCAAAAGTCAAATTCTGGAATAGGGGCAAAATAATAATTTTGGGTCAAAACGATGTCCACCGTTGGATCCGTCTTGCACCGAAATGTGTGCCAGAACCTACGGTCTCTAAAGTCATCAAACTACATGTCTATGAATCTGTTTTCCTGAGACAAACTCAACGGTATGTCCAATTTTGGATTCCGAGGAGCCGTGGACAAAATCGCCCGTTGAGTGGGATTGCGGGCCTGCCAAAATGGCGTCCCAGTCAACGGTCTCAGAATCGGACCAAACTTGGCATACAGGACAAGAAAAATATTTTGAGTCCAATGGCGTAAGTTTCTTCGTGATTTGATGAGTGTGCACAAAGTAATTGGAAAATATCAAAAAGCCCGATACGGAAAAATTTGACGGATACGGGTTAAATTCGTCGCGCACACGCAACCAATTTGAATTCCGTCAAAGCCCGCACGTCCGAAAAGTTGATACGGACCTTTCGGTACTCTCGGTTTGCGACGGGGTCGCCCGGTTTGTCGGGACGTACCTCATACGGGGTTTTTTAAGGTTTATAAAAACTGATTTTTCAAAAAAAAATTAATTTAATTAAAACTGAAATTTATTGCAGAATAAATAAATCTATTTGAAGGGGATGATAGAGGGTCATGGGGGCTTTCTACACGAATTTACGGATCCAAAAACGGATTTAAAATGATGAAGATATAGATCGGGGAAGTGGGATACCTTAAAGTGGAAAACTGTTGTTGTTGTTGTCGTCGTGCCGACCGGGAGACGGAGATGCTGTCGCTCCGGCGAGGCTGGCACGCACGCCGAGTAGAAGTACGGGGACAGAGGTGAGAGGAGGAAGGAAGGAGAGTGGAGGAGGAGAGATTAGGTTTTTTTTCTTTTTCTTTTTGAGTTAACATATATATATATATATATATTTGTATATATATACATATAAGGTTGTGGGGTTCTCGGCCAACCAAGCTACTGCTTGGTTTTGTAAAGGGGGCCACTTCTTGGGCGCAGCAAGGAGCAGCAGCTCCTTGCTAATACTTTGTTTGGGGTGGTCGGTCCCACCCATTGGGCAGGCCACTCTATTCTTTTTTTTTTTACTTTTCTTAAATCTTTTTTTTTCTTATCTAAACTTCAATATATATATATATATATATATATATATATATATATATATATATATATATATATATATATATATATATATATATACATATACACCAAAAATCTATTTAAAATCCAAATACCATTTAAAAGTCAACTATCCAATTATTTAATATGTTTGAGCATATCTACATATATATATAAATTCAATCCTTAATAAATCAACTCAAAATAATAATAATATTTAAATAGGAAAATATGTTTATTAAATCTCCACAAAATAGCTATAGTAATAATAAAATAATAAACTCGTCCCAATGGTTGAACTTATACCGTACACCCTCATCCGGGTCCAGAAATTGTAAAATTTTATAAAATATTATTTAATTAATAAAATATAGATTTTGTACCAAAAGTCAATAAATATTCAAGAAGTTCTAAAATAATTTTAAAAATATTTGTACATACATAAAATATTCCTACATGGCCACCTTGGTCACCCCACCTGCTCACATGGACTTAAATTTGGTTCGGGCCCGGTTCAGGCTGAATTGGACAAACCGGGTCATCTAAAAATCAATATATAAATCAATATATAAATTCATATCTAAATAAAAATATTTGAAATGCGTTATTTCACAACTCGGCCTGGTTTTCCTAGTTCGGACTGAACTATGGCAAAGCCTCCCACGACATGGCTAATATACTGGTCAAAGCACACTGCTACATCTTTCGTGCCAAAATTCATGGTCGCCTTGTGCTCAAAACACAACAATGGCGAAGGTCATTTTTAATAATTAATAAAAATCATAAATTGTATAAATTAAATTTGAAGTCTAATAAAATAATAAAAAATAATTTAAAAAAATAGGGGTTTTACACTATCAAACTTATAAAAGTCAACTAATAGAGTGATTAAGAAATATGACACATATATCTAGTATGAGTCATCTTCCTAACCTCTATATCAAGCACGAAGGGGAAAATATATTATTTACAGCAGAAAGGAATCAACTTGAAGGAAATCAAGGTAGTCGGACGAGAGTTCGAAATTGGAATCAAAGGAGGAGATCAAGAATGCGGATGAGATACCTAGATTCTAATCCTATATGCAGGCTCATATCGGAACTGTAACGTAACCGAAGTGATAAACTCGACCTGCATGGGCCACCACAAAAATATGTAACACCCCAGTCCCAAAATACTTAGGACTAAGTACGTAGACATGCCAGCTGTATACATACGAAGTATACTCCAATATATAGAATCCCTGTATGTATACATAAGCTGTAAAATGCTATAAACCATGATAACTAAATCTCATCCACAGAAATAAAGAATAATAATATAATCACTATGAATTTATCATTTGTACATGTAGTTGGACGGAGACAAATCCACTACCAACTAATTTAAATGAAAAAAATATACAAGGAATTGATCGATAAAGATGGCAACATGAACCAGGGGCAATCATCTTCGAAGGAATGGAGAGGATCACGGCCTTGGCTAGAACACCTATGAAAAGTCATAAAGCACATACCTGGAGAGATCACCAGGTCCTCAGAGGGACGCAACATGATACATGAAGAACATGCCATATAAACTGTGATATATAATAAAAAATAAAGGGATGCATGCAATAGGGTGCCTACCAGCTCTACAGTGATAATGCAGTTAAGAACAAACCTTCAACACATGGGCACTCTCTCTACAGGAACTCGGTATGGTCCTACCAGGATACGAGGGACCTCAAAGCATGACATTCATCGAATGTCAGAGGCCAGCAGGATCAGAAATAGGAAAGTGCATACGTGGCCCATACGTTATGGAACTGTACTCCCCACCCAATGCATAATAGGGTCACATCTATGACCCATAGGAACCTCTAGTAACTGCCAAATCCACTTGAATGCAATTCTATTGACAGTTACTCCTAACTGTCGCACGCCCCATACGTATCGGTGGCCAGCCGACTACGCGAGTACGTGTCCTACATGTGACTGACAACTTATGATGATCATGTGTCAAGGCCATATGAGGTATACAAATACCTCATCATAACTAGGTGGTCACTAGGCTAAGTCAATGCAAGAGAATAAAACCAAAAACAGTAAAACGACTAATGGAGTCGTTTGCACCTAAGTGTGACATGGACGCACAGTAATATAATACTAACAATAGATAAGTAATGATAAATATAAATAACTGAAAATAAGAATAAGTAAACCACAAAGTAAGGTGGCAAGGTATCTTGCCTGGCGGTGCGGAAATGACAGTCCAACAATCAAGTACGTCGGCAGTAAAATCTCAAAATCCACGAACGGCTCCAGATGCTGAAACAAACATCAAAAACGTTCTCGGTGTAAAATATATAGCTAGGAAACGCTTGTCCAAAAGTCCAATTCTGGAACAGGGGCAAATTCATAATTTTGGATCAAAACGATGTCCGTCATTGGACCCATTTTGCACCGAAATACGTGCTAATGTCTATGGTCTCTAAAGTCATCAAACTACATGTCTACGGGTCCTGTTTGAAGAGACGAGCCCAACCATGTGTCCAAAGTTGGATTCTAGCGGGCCATGTACAATTTTGCCCGTAGGATTGGGTCGCGGGCCCGCTAAAAAGATGTTCCGGTCGACCTTCTCAGAATCGGACCAAACTTAGCACAGAGGACCAAAATTTTGATGCGGTCCTGTTGGCGCAAGTTTCGTCTCGATAAGACGAACGTACACGAAGTTATGGCCATGTTTACAAAAGGTCGATACGGGGGTATCTTGACGGATACACACTGATTTCGTCGCGCACGCGCAACCAAATCGAGTTCCATCAGTTCCCACACATCGGCAACATCCATACGCACCTTTCGATGCGTGTAGTGCATGACCACATCACACGGTTTGTCGGGGCGCACGCCGTATCGGTGATTTTTCCAAAGTTTTAGCTTTTCCAAAACAGGTTTTTCATGATTTTTGAAATCAGATAACTTCCCACATATTAGATAAAATCAGGATCTGTAAAAAAGGTTTTGCTCTCGTATATGTTGTTGATAATTATTTGAAAATGGTTTGTGAAAACTCCTAATATTCAGTTCAGGAAGCACCTTCCAAAACAACGTGCTGGACGTGTTTTATTTTTCTAAAAATCGCATTTTTGGCCTGACTTCGTTTCGATTTTCGTCGAATACGAATTAGTCCTATACAAACTAATTAGCAGGGCTCCTAGGTGTTTATATAGGCGTTCTATATGATTTTATAGAGTCGTTGACGATTAAGTATACACGATGAAAATTGATGAGGAACTGGCATACCTGGCTGTCATTTGAAGAACAGGGTGTCCCCTGTTCGTGTCAGATTTTAATGAATTCCCGGCGATCCCGCGGTCGGAGTCGGCATGCTGGGTGTCTGGTAGGGGTGCGGGGATGTAAACAACCGGGTTTGGGGGTTGTGGCGGAGTGTTGGCAAGGAATATTTGATTGGTTTCAGTCGTTCGGCCCCTATATACGCGAGCCTTCACGCGAGCCTTCTCGAGAATTAGATTTAGGTTATTAGGATCTAAACATATTTTAAATTTAATCTTAAGTAATATCCTTTCTTTCCTCGCCTATTTCTTTCTATCGTGTTCCAAAGGTTACTGTTCCCGCTGGAAACAGTAGCAGTAGAACTGAACTTTTTTTATAACTATATATATATATATATATATATATATATATATATATATAGTGAAAAAATAAAAAATAAAAAAAAATTTATATATATATAGTGAACCCTTTTCCATAATTCTAAAAGTACTATATTCCAAATCCTAAATTTAAATAAATTCCAAAAAAAATCTAAAATTATTTCTACAATATTTACAATATATAATACACATATATTTATATTACAAGAATTAACAAATCCATATACAGAATAAAATGGGAATATTTTATATATCCAAACGTATATTCATTAATAAAACTTCTAAAATAAAAATATAAAAATGTATTCTACACAAACTGAAATGTTTCTATATATAGTATTTACAAAGTATTTCGTATATTATATGTAATATTTTTGTGTTCCTAAGATATATAATAGAATAATAAATAATAGGTGATAAATATATAGTGAAATTTTAAGGGGTTTACATATACCCTTGCTTCTGCCAGCCGGTCGCACCAGTCGACGGCAAAGTATACTTTGAGTTACCAGAGCAATCTTAGGCTCCAAAAAATCAAAGTCACGGTAGGGGACACCAAATGGTCTGATTACAAAGTGGGTGTTATGAGCTACTGACTTATTAACATAATTGGAACGAAGATTCTCCCAATCACTTGGAAAAATAGGTAAACCTAAAAATTTGTGAGCTACCATGGAACCTTGGTTCTCGAAACTAAATGGTAGCACCATGTAAAAGGATAAGAAAATTATTCTTGGAAGAAATTAATTAGGACTATACGTAGGGAGCATTAAGTCATAGTGACTAGATCAAGAAAATTAGCATAGGAAAGTAATGGTACCTATAGTGATATAGATGTTTATACTTACGGAGGTACGGAGGAGTAAAGATTTATCCTTAGGGTGGCTAGACTTAGGAAGTAATATAGGTTATATTCATTCACCTAAATGAGACGACCGGTTGTGACAAAAATCTTGAGACATAAATTTGTAAAATATATTCATAATTGAAAGGTAGTGGCATGATCAAGGGTGAGCCCTACCTCTGTTCCTAGAACATTCTGAACTTCGAATGATCAGTCAGACGGAGGATGTCGGGCTTATACTATTACTAGAATGTTGGCCTTTCTATCAAGGCTTCCTTGGATACCATTTGATTCTCGAGACTATGGCTAACTAATCTTTTAAGCTCATGACCGTACTTACAACACCCTAGAACTTATTATCTCCAATATTTTTTTCTCACTTCTATGACATGGTCTTCTCATATGTTACCTTTAATAACATGGTACTACACACTAAGAATGCAGTCCGCTAGGTCCTAATCCTCCTTGATCTCTATTATTTATCTCGCTTGTCTATAATGCTACTTACATAATCCCAGCTTCTTTATAACCACTACATGTATACTAGTCCAACCCTACTATTCTATCTACAAGGTGTTTTAGGATTCATACTAACCTATATCAATGTGTATGGTTCACTGGTCTTCTTAAGGTATGGTTTCTAATTCAACCCTCGAGTCTCTAGGTTGGTCTAACCTCCAAGGATATAAAAACTAAATTTATTTCTTAAACTCTATTTCATACTTCCATAGATCATATATCATCCTTCCTTAAATAATAGACTAACAATCTGGTATTTGCAGCCTATAAAATGCCATCTAGAACTTATGAATATGCCTACCCACCTTCCACCTATCTATTGAGTAAAGGTGGAAGTTATTGCTAGGTGATGTTCGCTGAATCATTCTATTTATAACGAGACCCTTTAGCTTCTTTTGAACTTTGTCTTTCCCGGGTAACGATCACTTCTAGTTGGAAAACTGTAACTAATCTCTAAATTCCTACTATATGTTCCCTCCAATTCCTGCAAAACATCTCTATCTAACATAGTTAAGGATAGAAGGGTTGTAATACATTGATTCTAAAGTCTTTTGCTAGAGTTAAGTTGCCTATGAGAATCCTATATTACTAATTTGAGCTACTTGGTCTACCTAATAGAGGTACCTATCAAATCCTTCCTTAGTAAATATTTTCTTTTATAATACTTTATCAACTATGTACTTTCCAGTGATGGAGTAGATGGTTCACAAAGCACTAGCATTCATCCTTCCGAAAGAGGAAACAACAAGAATCCCAAAATAGTGAGGTCAAGAAGGTTGATCGACTTCAATTGCGTGTTCTAAAGGCGATGAATAAATTTAAAAGAGTTTTCAAGGCAGTTGTGGATTGAGATCCTAATACTTTATCCTATTGCATGCTCGTTCGGTGTAGTAACGTAACCTAAACGGTATGCTCTGACTTGTATGGATCACCACAAAAACATGTAACGCCCTAGTGTTTGACTTTAAAAAAGTATTGATGAAATTTTATATATAACAAACTAAACTGAGTACAATTTTGGATTGTTGATAGAATCCTTCGAGTACACTTTTGTTTTTATCTGGGAACCATGGCAATGGAGAGTTGATTCTTTACTCGGTTGATGATCTGACGACGATCTCGAGCTCTCTGAGTGTCTGAGTTACTCCGGAAGGAAATTCTAAGAGTTGAAGAAGATTGAATGACAGAACGATCCTTCTATTTATAGGCAGTAGAATGATCCGTTCATGCGCGCATATGCGATACGCGCTTGGAGATTTTTTTACACGTAGGACTCTACGTGCATGACTTTATTGGGCATAGGGCGCTGCATCAGGAAGTTTAAACTGAACCTGTTTGATACTGCACTGTTGGGCTGTGGAAGAGCTGATATATGGCATTTGTTGAGATTCGGTTGTTGCTGAGATCTTGGGTGGTTGTCACCCATTCTTGAGCAAAGCTGAGTCAATGGCACGTGGTGCATGTACAAAGCTCAAAAGATCTTATCTTGTTTGAAAGACAACGGGTTTGATGTGCCTGGCGCATTGGCATATAACTTCTGGGGAAATAGCAAGTTTGGGCGTATGGCATTTGAGGCACATACAAAATTTGAGCGCATAGCTTTGAAAGCGCATGCGAGTGTTTAGTCGACCACGTGGCAGAGTATAACAGACAAAACAAGTAATGATGATGCTGACGTTGGTGTCTCTTCATTTTCTGTAAAAAAGTTGTCAGTTGTTTCAGTCTTTCGCTGACATCTTTGACTTTAGCATTAAATGCTCGTTGGACGGGAAGCTTTGTGTAGGAAAATTCGTTTGTAGGCACATACTCCACTGAGAGCATCAGATGTGAGGCGCATGGAACTGAGGGGCACATCTGCTGTGAGGTGCATCACCTTCGATCAACCTTGTTTAAGCGATTCGAGCCTCAAATTAATGACTTTGACTTAGCTAAATTTGAGATGGCAGATTCATTGTCATTAATGCTAGGTTCATCGCACTAACTTATGGGAGGTTGCCACTTGGCGCATGAGTTTGGTTGCCCTTGCCTATAAATAGCAGTATTCGTAGTGAAGAGTTTGCTCGTTCTCCTTTCATATAACTTTTTCTTTGAGAACGAACTCGATCGATCCTCCTTCTTGGCATGATGGTGTGCTTTTGGTTGTTGATCTCCTTGTTCAAAGAAGTTTTGATTTTGACAACGAACTCCTTAAAAAGACTGAGATACGCCGATTTAGCTATGGACTGAGCAGTTCATACTCGAGTACCTTACTAAAAGTGTTCTTCTACGAGACGACATCGAGTGCCAAGTTGAATACAGGGATTGGGTTGGATGTATCCAACCCTTGTTATGCTGGAGGAGCTACATGGTTTGGATTGATTTCCAACCTATGTTCTGCTCAATAACTATTTCATTAGCCGATGGACCTGTGTTGAGACGAACAATTAATGCGCCCTTGACGAGGAAGTGATTCATTTCATTGACGAGGAAGTGATTCGCTCTTAAAGAAGAAAAAGATGCACCTATGCCGAGACGTCAAAGTGACGCGCCTATCTGTATAGTTTAGATGAGGCTGTAGTAGACTTTCAATGTAATGCAAGAAGCCATATAATATATTTTCATATTAATAAAAAAATCCTCTTTTAATGTGCTTTTATTTACTGTCTTCGTATGATGTACTGGCATTTTTCTGTGTCCTCGATGCATGCTATCTGTAGCGCACATGAATCTTAACTTCTTGATGCGCCTGAAATTCCATACTTCTACAAGACGCCCTTTAAAGTTTTCAAAACTTTAGACAAGTTTTGGAATACTTTGAACAAGAAGCATGGGTAGTAGAAACATTAGGCGCATGCTCTGCTTAGGCGCATGACCATTCTCGTGCATGACCGTGTTGGCGCATGTTATTTGATTTGCTGAAAAGATAATGCCTCAGTTTTCGAGTCAAGTTAATGACAATATTTTTGAAGATTTGAAGCCACTTCTTTCATGAAACTCGAAGCGTCAGCTGCTGATGTCACATCTTATCAGGTAACGTGTAGCCCCAAGCCTGTAAATAAGTGTATGGGTTGAGAGAGAGAGAGAGCTTTCTACTCTCTTCTTCAAGCTTTCATCTCCTTAGAGTTTTTTTCACTTTTTGAAAACCCTAGTTTCTTTCTGCGATGGCCCCCAAAACTCTTCACGCTACTGCGAGCAAGGGCAAAAGCAAGGACAAGATGCCCGTTGAAGTCGACATCGATGAGCCCCAAGTCGGCGATATAACTTACCCTGACGTGCATGGGGAAGTCATCGGTTGGTGGCTGCTTGCCATTAAAAAGTTTGAAATAAACTTTTACAAATTAACAAACAAAACAAAGTACAATTTCGGATTCGATGGAATCCTTCGAATATACTTTTGTTTTTATCTGGGAACTTTGTGATGATGGAGGTTGAAAGAAAACTTCTTTTACTCCGTTGACGATCCGACGACGATTGAGAGAAAACTAGAAGTCTTCCTATTTGATTTGTAAGGAGGATGGCAATTTGGCTCTCTAAAGTATGGATGATGCACTGTGTCTTTGAATGAATGAATGATCCTTCTATATAGTCGATCTGTGGAATGATCCATGCATGTGCATAGAGATGCTATGCGCATAACCATTTTGGGCACAGGGGTGTTGCGTGTTATTTTGGGAATGAGTCCGCTACAACTGCTCTCTAGGCTGCGGATGAGACGCCACGTAGCATTTGTTAAGATTCATCCGTTGTTGAGATCCTGGGTGGTTAGCACCCATTCGTGAGCATGAACGGGTCAATGACACGTGGTGCATGTGCATTGCCCACAAATTTTGCTTTTTTGGAGTAGAGGAGCTTCCTACGCCATGATTTGGAATGTGAAGTCTCCTATGATAGAAACAAAGTGTTTTGGAGGCGTAGGGTCTTTTTGGAGGCGTAGGGATGACCCTTCGCCAGAGCTTGGCTTGATGCAGTACTTCGGCGTGGGTGATATTCCATGTGGCATTGCAATCACTACAAGAAATTGTATTTTTAGCAACATGTTTTAGCCACATAAGGTCTTTTATATCTCTAAAAGCTATTTTTTTACATGTATTGGGGACATGAGTTCTAGTATGTCGCAGAATCCACTTAAAATTTACTAGAGGGAAAAAAATACTAGTCCTGCCAAAAATCCTCTACATATCGCGACATCCATATGTCGCAGAAAGATACTATATGTTTAGGGATATGTGGTATATGTCGCAGAAAGATATTATATGCTCGGTGACGTGAATGGTACATGTTGAAGAAAGATACTATATGTTTTGCGACATGAATTTATGTAGGGAAATACATTTTTATAATTTGTTAATTGAATAATTACCTAAAAATATATGAAACAAAACCCTAAAAAATGGACTAGTGTTTTGGGTTATTTCGCACCGGTAGGGTTTTCTTTCTCTCAAGCACGCTTGTTCTCTCTCTTTCGATGGGTTCTATTAAAATACTTAAAAAAAGAAAAGCATAAAAAACTTTAAATCCTTAGTTTGGACCCTCTCCTATTCAACTTTATGCATCTTTTGCTACACCAAAAAGGGATTTTCCAACCCATCTTGTTTTAATTACTAACGATGTTTTAGTGTTACGAATTACCAATGGTAAAAAATTGTTAGAAACTGAAAAAAATGTTAATATAAATAACGAAAAAGTAAATTTTAATATTAGTAACTCATAATATTTATTTTATAACATATAATACAGTTAGAAAATATAATAAAATAAAAATAAAGTAAAAAATATGTCACCATGTGAGTTGTACATGACAGGTAAGTGTTATCTAGGGAATAACTTTTGCAAATCAGAATTTTCTCATCCCAAGCCCTAGAGAGGTTCCATCCATTCTCTCCTCCTCTACTTTCTACCTCGACGGCGAGCGGCGAATTGCGAAGGCAAATGGTAATCTCTCTATGTCCCCTTTGTTCTCTCCTCTCCTCCCAATTTTAGGGCAGATGCAATTTACCCTAATCATTGCGTCGAAGGAGACGTACCGCACCGATGGGATCGGGATGACGTTGTTTATCTCCGTCGGTGCTTCCATCACCAAATCGGGGTCACGCATAACAACACCCTGACCAGACCCTATATGCCAACTTTCATTTCATTTTATTTTTTTTTCTCGATGTCGATAGCATACAAGGATGGAATCCTTCAGTTATATCTACTGCTTCTTTTCCATATTTTCACATCTAGCAGCCTCGAGGATTATTAGGACTGCCATTTGGACCCGAATATAATTCTGACCCATTTATCCAACCCGATATGGAAAAAGAAAAAAATGTTTATATTTTAGCATGAGTTTTAAGCTTTAATTATCTACTGAAGGTTGTTGTATTAATTACTACAGTAATAATGTCTCTGTGCCTTACTTAAGAATAGAGTGTATCAGGTCATGTGGAGTAAAGGAGCAGGGGTCGATTCGTACATGAAAATTATTCCTTGCTTTTGATGTTTAATAGATATGCTTGTTTGAGCTTTTGGTGTTTTAGGTGATCGATTTATACATGAAAATTATGGATGTTATAATGTAATAGTTTGTTTTTATTAATATTTCATGTCTTTTTTATTGTTTGTTGAATCTGCAGTCTATAATTGGAGCTTGAGTGTGACATGACCTTAGTTGGATCTATTGGGCTTTGGAGATTGCCAATCTCTTCAAAATACATTGAAATATCTATGTTGCTATACATTAGACATAAGCGTTCATCAAAATGCATTATTATCCTCATTTACTTTGGTAAAAACTTGATGCTTATATAGTTCATGTGGCATATTGGTTACTTTGATCGAGAAATATTTGGTTCTAACCTATCTCATCCCGATTGAGTGTCAAATGAATCTAACTTGCAAATGAATCTAGCACCCACGTTCAAATTGATAAAACTTCCACCATGAGAAAATTCTCAAGTGAGATCAAATAGATTTTTATCTAATGTATACAAGGGAGATGAATAAGTCAACAAAGAGATAAACATAATATCTTTATGAAGATTGCAGGGTTAAAGGACGACTACAATCAATATAAGGCTTTGCTAGAACAAAGAGCTGCACTAACAACATTGCCATAATCCAAGACTTGCACTACACGAAGAATTCCATAGTTTGTCTTATTGACAATGCTAATGGCTTCATCTTGTATTTCTGAGATAAAGGTTCTTTATGTTCAAAAATAAAAAAGAAAAAGTACCAAGTTATTGATACATTTCACATTCAATTTGAATATATTTTTCTAAAGTCTTACTTCTTCTCTCCTTTCTATCTTTCCAGGTTTTCTATAAGAAAATCTTGATGATGATTCATTTACTCAAGCATCACACTTCTATTTTTTGACAAATTAAATAAGTATTGGTTAACTGCTTTTGATGTGCTTCTTTTCTCTATTTTGATGCTCTTATTTATAACAAGTTCATATTCAAAATTAGGTAAGTTTGAATATTCTACTCTATTTTTCCAAAAAAAAGAAGGTAATTTGAATATCAAGTTCATATTCGCATAATACTATTTGATAGCCTTTTCAACTTAAGTTGCTACTCCTTATGCATATATACCTTAAAACTTGACATATGCTGTGAATAGATTTTGATACTATTGTTTAGCAATATGCATGGAAATTTTGAATCGTAACATTCTTATACATTACTCTTATACGCAAAATTTTGAATATTTTCAACTTAGGTTGACATTTTGCTAACTCCCTATACATTCTTATTAGATATCAAACGTGCGGACTTATTTGAGAACAATATCACGAAAGAAGGGTCCCTAGAAGGTATGATATTAGTGAGTTTCCTATACCAGACCCTTCATACCTTGCCAAAAAAGGTATGTCACCGTTTGTTCATTTTTGCACCATTGTTCTACATCTTTCTCATGTTATAACTGTTTGCAAAAACAAAAAAGTTATTTGATTACAAACTGAAAAGAGTGTCTACAAGAGTACATATTGATTTCTGGGGAAGTACAACTGTAGGAATCTGATCAGAAGACGATTACTTTATCCCTTGGACGATGCGATGTCGAAAAAAAGCCTTTGGAGAGTGTTGTAGCAAGTGCTCAGGAGATTATGATAATTAGTGATGCTTGTGAAGTGATTTGAAACTCTATTTATGGAGTTTATAGATAACTGTTAAGTAGTTATCCTGATTGGCGCACACTGCAATTGGCGTGCCATTCACCTAGTCGCGTGAACGGTTGGTTTAACTGCTTGGACGCGTAGCATTCTGTGATGGAGATGCGCTTGGTCGTGGGCAATGTCACATACACGTTCTTCGTGATTAGTGGCATGTGCGCTACATCATCTAACTGCTTCTGGATGATTTGATCGAATAGCGCCAACTGTTGGATGGCGCCATACGCTAATTGCTATTTTATTATCTTTCTGAATGATTATCTAGCGCCAATTGCAAATGGCACGAGACAACTATTTGATCATTATGACAAATCTAACATATATGACATAATCTCCTCGAGCGCTGTGCGCTTGGGGTTCGAACAAATTTTTCTCATATTACATGCTGTTAGTCATGATGAAAACTGTTTCACCTTCATGAGAATGCATGCCACATGTCAGCCATCGCCATTTGAAGTCTAACACCAATTGATGTCACGTACCATCTGCTATCTGGCGCCATTTGACTATTTGAGTACTGGCGCCAATTATGAGTAGTGCATGATGATGTTCATACTTTTTGAGCTTCTACAAGACCCCCTTCATTGTTTTCAAATTTAAAAAACTTCAAAATTTGGAATACTTTGAATAATAAGTGCTTCTATGTGCTTGGCGTAGGGCAGAATCGTAATAGTCCCCGAGTTTTGGGCACGGATTGTGCGACTGTTACGCGTAAGCTTTATCTATAAATAGCCTATTAAGAGGAGAGAAAATTCTTAGAAATGTCCTCTCTCAAACTCTCCATCTTCTTCTTCCTCTCGATCTTTGGAAGATTTCCCTCTGATCAAATGGCCCCCAAGAGATCCACGACCGAGAAAAGCAAGAAAGTGGCCGGAGCCACGTCGCACGGACCATCATTGAGGATGCCGCAGCACGTGTCATCAACATCGAGAGACGAAAAGGCCAACCCCGCTCTCGAAGGTGAGAAACTAGTCGGAGAAGATGAGCAATACAGCTGGCGCGGTTCGAGAGTCGGCGCCATCCAATGGTTGCTGCAAACTAAGCCGGTGTCAATCGCCTCTTTCATAGTGTTGATTAGCGCTGCACTATTTTTAGCATAAACCACCTCTTTTAGAGTGTTGATTATTAAACAAAATGCGTGCGCCCTTTGTTTACTCAAAGTGCGTTGCGCCATGCACAATTTGTCAATTCGCTCACAAAAACTATTGCACAAATTTAGAACTGTCATGCCATGTGCGCCATTTGGAGACTAGCACTATGTTATTTGCGAGATTTGTGCAGAGTTAAAATCACTTGATTTTTGTAATAATAATCTTTCATGATTCCAACTTTTGTTTCCTTTTGCCTTCTACAGCGTCTATGGTGACACCAAAAGCTGAGGTTGTCGTCAAGAGGAATTATTGTCCCCTTCTATCAAAAAGGAACCGATGACCATTAAGGAGGAAATAACTCCTAAAATTGAAGTCACTGTCAAGGAAGAAATAATTCCAAAAGTCAAAATGGCTATCAAGGAAGAGCCAGCACCAGAAGATAATAGTATAGGAAGCTCTAGTCAGCCAACTCCTGAAGACCTTGATCAGCTGGATCCTTCATATGCACGATGGTTGAGGGGATGATACTTCCCCTATCATGCCCATCCTCGAGCAAATGAATAAAAGCATCTTATCTTCAATATTTCTTATTTAAATGTAGCTTTCATATATTCCAAGGTGTAGTTTGCTTCCAATTTTGTCTTTTACCCCTTCTTATGGGGAAATTAATAAAGAACATTTCAGTTTGCTCATTTGTTATGATTTTGTAGATTTACCATCTTTTGCGTATCTAGGTTCTATAATAAGTCATTGATACAGATAGTAGAATTCAGACAAGTCATTGATGTAGATAATAGAACTCAGAGGTAATATGGCATGAATTCGTATATCTGTTGATTATCCTTGGGCCAACTGGGACTCAAGGACATGATATCTTTTAAAATAGCTGGGTTTCAAAAGATGATGTTTGTAATGATGTAGTAGACATTGTCAATGATGATAAGATCTGGATGGACTCCGCTAGGGATTCAAATATTTGAAGCATGTATAGTATTTGTTAGAAAATACATTACACACTTTCAAACATGGAACTTCTTCTGGAATTTGTCGTTAATAGGCATCATGGCGATTAGGCCATCCATCCCAAACAGTTGATAAGCTCCATTAGAGAAAACTTTGCTTATAACGTAGGGACCCTTCCATTTTGGTTATAACTTTCCTTTGCTCATGTGTGTCATAGTCATAGGACGTCTGATGGTAAGGACTAGCTCATCTTTTTGAAATGCTTGTACTTTGACTTTACGGTTGAAGGCTTTTGAGATACGGGCTTGATATAACTCGATGTGTTATTGAGCTAGTAGCCGCTTCTCATCAAGTGCTTCAAGCTCCTGAAGTCGAAGACGATCATTATTTTCTGTTGTGAGTTCATTGGCAATAGCAATTCTCAGTGATGGGATCTGAATCTCCAACGGTAGGATAGCTTCACATCCATATACCAAAGAGAAAGGTGTACAACTAGTCGGAGTACGTACGGTAGTACGATAGGCCTATAAACATTCTCTAAGCTTTTTGCTCCAGTTACGTTTATTAGTGGAAACGAACTTCTTGAGAAGCTTGATGATCGTTTTGTTGAATGCTTCAACTAAACCGTTAGCTGCGGGATTGTAGGCTGTAGAAGCAATATTGTTGATCTGGTTATCATCACAAAATCGAGTGAACTTCTGGCTGATGAACTGAGGTCCATTATCATGGATGATTCGCTGAGGAACGTCGAATCTATAGATCACATGATGTTTGATGAAGTTGATGATGCTTCTTGTCTTGACTTCTGCTAAGGGTATAGCTTCGGCCCATTTTGAAAAGTAATTGGTTATAGCTAGGATAAACCGATGTCCTCGAGATGATGGCGGATTAATAGGACCAATGACATCCATGTCCCAAGCTTCGAAGGACCATGACGCTGCAGTCGGATACAGAAATTCTGAAGGTTGATGAATGAAATCTACGTAGATTTGACATACCTAACATTTTTTGAATATTCGATGGCATTTGACACCATGGTTGGCCAATATTATCCCATACGTCGAATCTGATCTTGTAGCTTAGGACCAGGCTGATGTGCACCACAAACACCATTGTGACCTTGACGTAGTATCTGCTTTGCTTCATCTCTCGTAGGACAGCGTAGAAGAATACCATCAAATGATCGTCTGTATAGTATTTTGGAGGTGTAGTTGTAATAAAATCGTAGCGACCGCCGACGAATTGTAGTTACTTCTTTGGGATCTTCAGGTAGAATGTCATGTACCACGAAATTGATGAAAGGAGTTCTGCAGCCTTCACTTGTAGTACAAACTTCAACTGAATTACTAGATTCTAAATGCAAATTATTCTCGATGCAGAATAACTCACTGTTGGTGATGACGATCATCTGTTATCTTTTCACAAGGATCGCTAATACTACCACTAGATTAGCAAGTGCATCAGCTTCTGTATTGCAAGCTCATCGTACATGTCCAATAAAGAACCTTTGAATGATGTAGCCAATTTGACTACTACTTCTTGATATGGAACAAGATCTTGATGCCGAACTACATATGTACCTCTAACCTGATTGATAGTCAGTTTAGAATCTCCATAGACTTCAAAGTATTCGATATCCAATTTTTTGGCTAATTGGAGACCGATGAGTAGAGTATTGTATTCAACAACGTTGTTAGTGCATGGCTAATCCAAGGAATAAGCTCTCTGGATGGCCAGTCCTCTTGGTAATACCAAAACGATTCCAACTTTAGTGACGATAGTGCACTTGGGTCCGATTCTAGAGGCACCATCAAAGATCAAATGCCAAGCGAAGATTCCTTCTGAAATCATGTTGGATGCTAGAGTTTCATTAGGAATTTCGTCATAGAGTTTAGATGTCTCAGGGATCGGATGAGCAGCCAGAAAATCAGCTAGGGCTTGACCCTTAAAGGACTTTTTTGGGACATAGACCATATCATACTATGCCAGTAATATGGCCCATGTAGCGAGACTGGAATTGAGTGTACTGGGTTTTTTTATCAAGATTCGGAGAGGGTTGACTCTAGAGATGACATGAATGGTTTGACCCGTGATATAATATCTGTGGACACACACAAAAAGAAGAAGAAATGCTATCTTTTTTATTTGGCACAAGGTACCACAAATCGAGTACGCCTGACAGATCCTACGCTGAAGATCCTGAGTACAAAATAAATTCTGAGGAATGGGACGATAGAGATCAAGCGGCAGCTGCTCCTTTACTCCGTTGACACTCCGATTATAAAAGTGGAAGAAAACCTAAGAAAATTGCTAACTCTCGGCTCACTAGCAAGAAGTGCAACAATTTGGCTCTTGAAAATGCTCTTCGTTCTCTATTTTGAAGAGGTATGAGACCCCTTTTTATAGTCGTTTCCGTGCTGGAATGGTGTAATACGCCCACATGAAAAAATACACTAATTTTCATATAGGCACATAGTCCTGCTTTGGGCGTATAGAGTGTAGGCACATACAGACTGCATGATCATAGGTTGATCGTGGGGTTGACATGGCAGCTTGCTCCGGTGCACGACTGCTCGTGGAGACTGACGTAGCCGTATGCTTCGGTAGACGATTGATCATGGGTTTGACTGAGTCGGGGACTATCCTGACTTGGGCATATAGCCTGAAACAGGGCTATGCGCCCCATTCTGGAGAGGTCCAGAGTGGGCGCATGGGCGCATAGCTTGCTCTGGTGGCTTGGGCGCATAACAAGCTCTGGTGACTTGGGCGCATAGCATGCTCTGGTGACTTGGGTGCATATGACTTCTCTGGCTTGGAAGCATATGACTTCTCTGGCTTGGGCACATGGTTATCAAAACTGCTAAAATTTTCATGCTTCTACAAGACCCCCTTCAAAGTTTTTGATACTTGAACAAGTTCAAAATACTTTAAAAAAAGTATGGACCGTCTTATCGTGATACAGTGGGCACATAACATAGCTCTCCCTTTGGGCGCATAGAGTTTGGCCAGACTGTCAAAGAGATGGCTGTTGAGATCTTCCTTGAAAATCTAAAATGACAGATTCATCGGGGTAGAATTTGAAGAGGTCCATCCTTCATGCGTTGTCTTTATCGGCAAGTGGCAGTCGCATAATGTGCAAGAGACTGGGTCTTCATGTGAGCGCATAAGTCATAATGGGCGCATAGTACGCAATGGGCGCATAGGCGCATAGGAGTAGTGGACGCATAGTAATTGGCCCATGCCTATAAATAGGCCTTTAAAGAGAGAGAAAATTTATTACTCTTTTTTTTAAAACTTTCAAAAGACTTTTCATCTCTTCTCTGCACGAACCATGTCTCCCAAAGCCTGCAAAAGATCTGCGAAGGGTTAGGGGGCTGCACCGAGTGGCTTTCCTCCTACGACAGCATCCTCACTAGTCCAGGACCCGATCCTGGGTGAGGCTACGCCTCAAAATAAAGTCTTAAGCGTTAATTTGTGACGTTCAGACTTTTCCTCGGCCTGGGCGCATGTGCCCAAGGCAACATGTTTCTGTGAGCATTCATATGGGACAACAGAAGCATACGCCCACACTATGGTGTGTTATGCACCCACATGCTGCTGCATGTTATGCGTCCACATGCTGCTGCATGTTATGCGCCCACATGCTATTTTGGGTGCATAACCCTTTGAGCGCATAGCCCTTTGGGCGCATAGGATTCCTCCAGCATTTAGTTTTTTCTGCAGATTCTGAGTCTGACTTTTTCTTCTGTCTTTGCAGTTAATATGTTTGTCCCGGAACTTGGTGGAATCCCTTTTGGCTCTGCTTGCCAAGTCCTCGGCACAAGCCACATAACCAACATAGTCAATAAGGTTCAGGCTAAGATCAATCATGACCAGCCTACAGAACGGACGATCGACATACTTGAACAGGACAAGACCTTCCTGAAGCAGATGATTGACGACGAAAAGCTCTTGCTCAAAGGGGCACGTCATTTCAAGAAGCCGTACTTCCTGTTCAGTGACAGTATAGGATTCGAGGATGACGAGACGATATGACTAAGAAACCTACTGGTGGTAAGGCTGAACAAACAGAGGATATGGCTACCATCGATGGAGCGTCAGTATCCTTTGTCTGCGTTCACTGTCTTAGCCGTACGGCAACAAATGAAATGGGAGCTAACCCCTGAGCTCCCCGGGGTCGTCTCCAAAAGAATACAATTCGACTCGGGAGATCGGAAGAAGGACACTTTCAAGTGTGTTCGGGCCTCTATATCTTACTCTACGAGGGGGCTGCAACCTGGTACCGTAATGAACAAAATCCCGACCGACCTCCACCCTTATGCCGTCGACACGCTTTACAATCTGATAATGTTGGGGGACGCGTCGTATCCCGCAGGAAAGATGTGGAAGGAAGGATGAAGGTATCCAGTTTCATTCTGGAGAAACTTTACTGGCTGGGTGCTTTCCACGTATAAAACTACCCTGAAGACTGCTGGCCTTTTTTATACTATTAGGGCCACCCAGTATGGCGTAAAGGTCAACTGGCCAATGTTTGTCTCTTTGGCGGAGTTATATAACCTTCACACTTGTACTTTCATTACTCTGAATGGGGAGATAGGATTGGCTCTCCACGAGATACAGGAAGTGCCGAAGCTTCCTTAGGGTACAGAGCCTTATGAAGAGTACGTGTTTTGTGATGAGGAGCTCCGAGACCTGGAGAATGAGAACTCTGATATGATGGATGTATACAAGGAGTTATTATGTCACGTCCTCATCTGCCATAGGATCAACAAGAAAGGAAAGACCGAGGGGGCCAATCCCCACACAAGAGCTTGGACGGGCTACGTCTTCGTTCAAGGAGAAGGAGAGGATCCGGCCTCCTTTTCCATTTTAAAACCTATGACCAAGTTTGAGATAGAAGTCCGGATGGCAGATTTTGATACGGCAGATACTAAGGACAGTGATGATCCTGAGGAAAAGTCCCCGATCGGCCACTACTTTCGTCAAGCTGAATATCCGTTGTCGGAGAAAGCTGTGCTGGCAGCTTTCTTGATGATCTGGCTTCGTGACTGTATAGTCCCTGGGGGTTCAGGGACTGTTTAGAGGATGAGCCGGAGCATAATACTTTCGGCTGTGAAGCTGGCGTTCGGATACCGTTTTGTCTTGCTTTCCGCGATGGTTTGTGCCACTGGACGGGGTCTACGGGACTTTGTTAGAAATACGGTGACTCCTGGCGGCAGAGCCAACTTTGCCCGAACTGAACTTCCGTATTATTTTTTGATGGGGTGGCTGCTACTGCATTGTCCTACCCTGATGAACGCTGGGCCAATGAAGGACTCTTTGGCGGGAGATGCCTTTCTTTGCAAATTTTGTGATGCGGATTTGGCCGTCACTGGTGTACCCGCTTACAGAAGGGCTTTAAGGTTCTTGCAGAACTACGAGTTCTTCAGGGTATCCCCTTCGTCCGGCAGCGGTAGTACAGGAGATACCTTAGTGGATGAGGGAGTTTATGCCACTAGCTTGACTGCTGGGGCATTTCACTGGCTTCAGTCTATTAGACCGTCGTATGTGGTGCTCAGAAACAGGAACGACGCCTATCTGGAGATATACCTGACGAGTCATTTTACGCGGCAATTTGGCTACAACCAGCTCCTTTTCTGAAATTCTAGCCCATATTTGGAGTCAATAGGCAGCTTAATTGAGGGGGTATGTGCCTGGATATGTTACAATGTCGGATGCACGGGGGCACTCTTTACTCTGCCCTCAGATAACCCAGAGACCCACCTATGCTATGTTGCCGCCAAGTTTTATGTTCAGATCAATACTTTTCATCCCCGGTATAATCGTGAACAGAGCTTGATATTGGGGACTCGGTTTGGTCCCCTTTCTACGAAACGTGCCCAAAAGGCACCGAAGGGGCGTAAGAAGGAAGGCACTGCTCCAGCTGTAAATCCAGCTGCAGCACCACAGCCAAAGGCTATCCTTAGGGAGCCGGTAGTGCCCCCAAAGAAGGATATGAAAGATGGTTCTGCTCTTCCCAATCCTCCTCAGAAGAGAAAAGCTTCAACTAAATTGGCCAAGGAGCCAACTTTTAAGAGGAAGAAGAAGACTGTTGCCCTAAGAAGTGCCAAGGAAGTGGGTGCTGGCTCACCTCCCTTGAGAAGGTCTTCTCGACAAACTATAAAAAGTTGAACGACATCGCGGGCCGTTACCATTCGGGAGGTAGATCCCTTCCTAGACTCCATAGCCATTTTGGTTACGCAATTAGAAACTTTCTCACCCTTACGTTTGTCCTTTGCACAGGACCCTGAAGTTGCAGCTGAGGTAGGTGCCTCCTCGTCTGAGGAAGTGGACGTGATAATAGTATCCCCTCATTGCCCTCGACCGACAGATGACGTTCAGCCTTCCCTAGTCAAGGAGGCTAAATCAAAGGATGATCAGGGCGAATGTTCGGATTATGGTGGCGACCAGAATGCCAGTCCTTTTTTCGATATCTCCTTGTGGGTGATGTCTGAAATCGGGGCCATATTGAAAGATTTAGACGAAAATCAAGTTCAATCGGCTCATTCTCCCGTGGGTTCGTTATCTTTGCGTCTCTCTTCGAATAAGATTTTTCGACTTTGATTTTGCGTACTCCTCGTGAGGCTGACCACGATTGTTTATTCCCTTGTAGATAAAGAGAAGGAACCACTCATAAAGATAGCCTAAGGTATTAGGGGAGAAACAGAGGTTGTCCCCGGCTCTTCCGAATTTGCTGGTGCGGAGGGAGCTGTTAGTGAGCCGGCATCGACTGCAGAAGGAGAGGTTGAACAGCCTACTGAGGGAGCTGTTGCTGAATCCGCTCCCGGTCCAGCTGGGTCCGTAGAAGATACCCAGCCTGATGCTGCTCGAGGCCTTGATATTGTTCTTCTTGAACAGCCTGGGCCTGCTCTCAGTTTCCCTAAAGCTAAGACCAATGACTTAGCCCAAGTTGGCATTAAGCATGCTGAAGGTATGAAATTACAACTCTTTTGTATTCTCTTTTTTTGGTTACTGATGCATATATTGTTTTCTTGTCAGGTTCGACTTTTTGTCAGGTATCTCTTCCTGGAGCGGAAGAACCTCATCAAGCTTCCTCCCCGACGACCTCCACCGAAGACGACGAGATGGCCCAGGAAGTCGTCAAAGCTTTTTATTCTGTCCTGAAAGTAAAGCTTCCTGAAATTTTGAATCGAAACACTGCCTTTGGCCCTGTAACGGGTGTTACTGAATGCCATGTAGCGGCCTTTGAGAGCATCGCAGGCTATGAAGAGAGGGCTAATGCTCTGAGGAGGGTTCTGAATGATTTGGAGGGTCAGGTGGCCAGATTCTGGGATGCCAAACAACGAAGCTAGACGTTGCTGTTCCGTGTAGAACACGAGGCTTTGATCGTGGCTCTCGCAGAGGAGGAGGCTACTTTACAGGCAAGGAAGGATGTCCTCGCTCAAGAGATCAGTGAGTTGGCTGATCAGTATGAGCAGTTCAACGCTGCGAGTGAGGTACGTGTTGCTTCAAAGAATGAGCTAGCTACGCAAATTACTGAAAAATATAATCATATTACGCGAATCTAGAGTAAGATTGCTCAACTGGAGGCCAGCTAGAGGACAACGACGTCTGAACAGGAGGACTATTTGGCTCAGGTTGTCATGACCGCCACAACTTTCGACCACTTAAAAGAAATCTGGTGAAATTGGAGGGAGAGCACATGAATCTGATCCCCTTCCAGGATGAAGCTGCTCATCAAGAAGAGGCGCATCGCCGTGTTACCGCGAAGTCCGAAGCCAAAATTGCGGCTCTAAGGGATAATATCAATCGATTGTGTATCCCTTAGATTTTTGTTTGTAACTGTTTCTTTTTTAGCCATCAAGACTCTTGTACCTTTTTTTCCGTCTTCTGATAGACGTTTAAATAAAGAATCTATTGGCTTTCAAAATTCATGAATGAAGTTTGTGAAATATCAGAACTAGAGGTAATGTAGACGTAGTAAGGATATTTCTAGTAGGTATTCCGTTGGGCAATTTGATGTGGACTTATTATCCGTTTTATATTCAAGGTTCTTGAATATAGATAATAAGTTGAAGGAAGCTGCTAATAGAGGTAATATGGACGTAATAGCAGAGGATGTTCTATATCTGACCAGAGGTAATATGGACGTGGAAGGATATATAACATTAGGTAGGAGTGGATAATTCAGAGGTAATATGGATATGATTATCCTTAATAAATGCTTTGCTCAGAGTTATATGGACGTGGCAAAATATTTCTTAATCATCCCACTAGGGAAATAATTTTCGAAAAATAGTTCAGAGGTAATAGGAACGTGACTTGTTTTCATCATACCGAGTTTGGGCAGAGTCAAAAACGGAAATGATACCACTGGGGAATCTTTTTAGAGGACCTATTATCCATGGCATATTCAAGACTCTTGAAATACGGATAATAGTTAGATAATTTTTCGAATCATATAAACATTGTACTATACATTTACATGATTAAAACATGGTATATGTGAACGCTGTTACACATAATATATCTTCAGGAACTTGTCGTTGATTGCATCATGAGCAAGTGACCATCAGGCTTGGTTAGTCGATGTGCATCGTTAGAATACACTGATTCTATAAAGAAAGGACCTTCCCATTTAGGCTACAATTTTCCTTTTGTCTTGTGCATCATGACTATTGGTCTTCTCACTGCTAAGACTAGGTCACCAACTTGGAAGATTGTTTCCTTCACCTTTTTATTAAAGGCTCTGGAAAGACGTGCATGGTATAGCTCAATACATTGCTGAGCTAACAAGCATTTTTCGTCTAGCGTTTCGAGCTCATGTAGTCGCAGTCGGTAGCTTTCTTCGGCAGTCAACTCACTGGCTAAGGCTACTCGAAGAGAACGAATCTAGATTTCTAGGGAAAGAACTGCTTTACTCCGATAAACCAGAGAGAATGACGTACTGCTTGATGGAGTCCAGACCGTTGTACGATAGGCCTAGAGACATTCGTCGAGCGTCTCATTCCAATCGCACTTGTTTGAAGACAAAACTTGAGAAGTTTAATAATAGTTTTATTGAAGGCTTCTGCTAATCTATTAGCCACTAGATTGTAGGTAGTAGAGGAAACATTCTAGATTCGATTCTTATCACAGAACTGATAGAATGCATGGCTTGCAAATTGTGGACCATTATCATGGATGATCCTGCGAGGTAGGCCGAAGCGATAGATAACGTAATGTTTGATGAAACTGATCACGTTCGACGGCTTCACTTCGGTGAGCGGTATAGCTTCCGCCCATTTGGAGAAGTAATCGGTTATATCTAGGATGAACCGATGTCCTCTGGAAGATGGCGGGCTGAATGGGCCTGTGACATCCATACCCTAGGCTTCAAACGGCCAAGATGCTGCCGTCGGGTGTAGAAACTCCGAAGGTTGATGAATAATATTGGCATGGAACTGACAAGCACTACACTTCTTTGCATATTCAATCGTATCTGGTATCATCGTGGACCAATAATAGCCTATTCTTTTGAGGCGATCTTGTAATTTGGGGCCTGGTTGATGTGCACCACAAACTCCGTTGTGAGCCTCACGAAGTGCATGTTCGGCTTCTGTGTTTGATAAACATCATAGCAGTAGCCCATTGTAACAGCGTCGGTACAATATTTTGGTAGTTGTATCATAGTAAAATCTGAGGGATCGCCTTTGGATAGATACTGCTTCCTTTGGGTCCTCAGGGAGGATTCTATAGATGGCGTAGTCTATGAAAGAAAATCTCCAGTCTTTAACATTGACGTTTGTTTTCGTTGCGTAACTGTAATGAATATATAAGGCATCTTTCACATAGAATAGTTCTCGACCAGAAATTGTGATCGACTGTTGAGCATTGGTAGGGACGGTCAAGGAAGCAGCAAGATCGGCTAAAGCATCTGCTTCTATATTCTGTAGTCGAGGCACGTGCTCGATGAAGAATCCAGCAAAAGTAGATGCCAATTCGATTGTCGCTTTGTGATATGGGGATCTTCGTGACGAACTTCATAATCCCCTCGGACCTGACTAACTATTAGCTTGGAATTGTCGTAAGCTTCTAGATAGTCAACTCCCAGTTGTTTTGCCAGTTGAAGGCCGATTAACCAGATGGTGCAGGGTTCCATGAGAGAATATGCACGGTGTATAACCAGATGGTCGGGAGACATAAGTACGATATCTACACCAAAATAGACAATTTGAAACATTAAGCTTTTTTGGTTTTGAAACAGTATATAAACGTTCCTAGGTGTTGGAACACATTATAACCATTCCAAACTTATTAAATGTTCCTAAAAGTATTTTGCCTAAGAATAAATTTTTGTTATACTTTGTGGAACACTCTACAAATGTTTTAATTTGTGTTCAAAACCTACCCACAACTCATGTAAGGTTAAGAAAAGTGTTCCAGAAAGAATTTACTCTCTCTAATATATTCTTACCTTTCTCTCTCTCTCTTTGGAGCCCGCCGTAAGCCCCGATCCCCCGACCACAATGTCGTCTCCCTCTGGTTAGCAATCCTCTCTCTCCTCTCTTTCCACCTCTCCTTCGCCATCTATCTCTCTCTTTCCCCTCCATCCATCCCCCTGACCTCACGCTCTCTCTCTCTCTCTCTCTCTCTCTCTCTTTCCCCCTTCCTCGATCCCGCGCCCCCATGCCTCTCTCTTTCCTTTCATATTCTGAAATTTTTTTGGTCTCTCATGATAATTTGATTAGGATTATGTATATAATGATTAACATATTAAAGTTTCATACACCAAATGTGTTAGATTCCAAGAGCTCGGTCTCGAGAAGGGCTGGGGTGACACTTTTGAGCGCGTGTCTGAGACCTCCCTCCTACTCCATGACCTCCTCGAGGCACCGAATCCGTCCACCCTGGAGAAGTTTTGGGTAGGATCCCTATGGTGTTCAACGTCGTGATCCTCTCTCCACGTAGCTTCTTTGCCCAATCTAATGTTTTGGGCTATTCCAACACCGGTGGCCAAGTGAGACTCTGAAACTATGCTACTTCTGCCTAACACTCTACTCTAATCGTCTCTTTACCTACTTACTATTGTATTTCTCTAGATTTTATATATATATTGGATCAAGTTTGAGCCCTGGAGAATGAGATGGTCCTTCGAATTAAGCAACAAGGTCTTGATATCACTCCTCGTATCCTAATAGTAAGTTCAGAACTCTGATCGGCATTTTGGGCATACAATTTCTTCATCTCAAATGCTTACATTGTTCTTTTGCGCTCTATAGGTGACTCAATTGCTACCCGATGCCGTAGGAACAACTTGCGGCTAGCGTCTAGAGACGGTCATTGGAATTGAGCACACGAGCATTCTTCGGGTCCCCTTCAGAAATGAGAAGGGCATCATTCGCAAGTGGATCTCATGCTTTGAAGTGTGGCCATATCTCGAGACCTACACTGATGTAAATTATCTACTCCTTAAACTATATCTAACTTTTCTTTTACTTCAAATAATTTGGGAAACCTACTGATTTCCATAGGATGTTGTAAAGGAATTAGCGGGAGAACTACATGGGACTCCTGATCTAATCATTGGAAATTACAGCGATGGAAATCTAGTGGCCACTCTGTTGGCACATAAACGAGGAGTGACTCAGGTTGGTACCCCTAATCATTACTGCTGAATCTTAGTAAAAAACTATCAAGATATCAGAATATAGTTTGCAGTATAGGCTGATACCAATTCGATACGGTTGAAACCGATACGGTTTGGCATGTCCTGATACCGACATATATCGATATTGACCGATACCAACATCGGGGGTCTCTTTTTCCATCAATTCGACAAAGAAAATTGAATGAAAAAGTCCACACAACAAGGGTATAAAAACTAGCAAGGGTGTAAAAGCATGTAAAAGAAAAAAATTCATCTATCGCAGGTAAAGTGTGACTACTATTTCATTTAATTCCAAAATTACTAATAAACAACAGAGGAAATACCTAAAATTATACCTAAATATATAAAATATTTTTTTCTAAAATTTTAATAATGTATTAATAATTATTTGTTTTTTGATACAAAAAGAAAATATGATATTCCGATCCAAAATTTCCAATACCATCGATCCCGATAGTTATAGGAAGGAGACGATACCGATTCTGATACAGATACTGCGAACATTGGATATCAGATGCCTAAATAAATATCTTTTGTTATTGTTGAGTTTTTTTCTCTGACTGTTATATTTAGAACTTTTGTTAGGCTAACAGAAAATTTGGCAGTCAAACGTGTAATAAGGAATAAATTTTTTGTAAAAGTTTGTCCTTCGACCCATCTTGTTGTAGCTTTTAGTGTTAGAAATCACATATCTCTAGACATAGGATTTACTAAAGTTATCGACTACAAGTTTCTACTTCATTTTGCAATTTTCTTTCCATTAAGCTACACAACTAATTACAGCTACTGTTCTTTAATTGATGTTTGTAAACCTTATCCTTGTTTCCTCGTCTGCATATATAGTGCACCATTGCTAATGCTCCAAGTACCCAAATTCTGATATGTACTGGAAGAAGTTCGACAAACAGTACCACTTCTCTTGTCAATTCATGGCCGACTTGATCGCGATGAATCACACCGACTTCAGCAATACTAGTACCTTCCAGGAGATTGCTGGAAGGTACTATTCATCCTTTCGAGAAATTTATATTGTAGTAATTACTTCATTCCTCTAAATAAGCCTGTTTGTACATTCAATCTACTTGCAGGAAGGATACAGTGGGAACAGGGCCGGCCCTGGCCCAGGGCGGCCAGGGCGACCGCCCAGGGCCCCAAAAAATTTGGGGGCCCAAAAAAATTATTTTTACATACATATATTAATAATCTTGTACCTAAAATAGAACAAATATGTAACATGATTCTCTTCTAACACAAAATAGTTGTGGTGTAGTGGTTATTAGGTTATACTTGCATAATAGAGGTCCTAGGTTCAATCCTTGGTTGTAACATTTTTTATTTACCTTTATTTCAGGATTTTTTTTTATTATATATGGGCCCATTTATATGGGCCATATTTTGAAAGTTTGTCCAGGGCCCCAATAAACTCAGGGCCGGCCCTGAGTGGGAAAATAAGAATCACACACTGCTTTCACTCTCCCCGGGCTCTACATTATGGTTCACGGAATCGATGTGTTCGATCAACATTGTCTCTCCGGGCGCTGACATGTCCATCTACTTCCCTTACACCGATGAGAGCAAAAGGCTCACCGCTCTCTACTCTGAGATTGAAGAGCTACTCTCCAACCCTGTGGACAATTCTGAGCACAAGTGAGCACCTGCATTTTCTCCTCTTTCCTGGTTCTTAGATCACTCATTCGTAGTCGAATTAAATGGCTATCTGTTCTCTTTCAGGGGTTTCTTGAAGGATAGGAGCAAGCCCATCGAGTGAAGAACATAACGGATTTCACTACAAGAAATACCCTATAAGGCAACATATCATTTTCGTTGCTAATAAATCATTTCTACAATATATATTGTTGTCGTTGCTAAACAAAAATTTTGACAATAAATATTTTAGTCGTTGCCAAATTTTGTTGCCAAAGCTTAAAAAGTAAGTAGGCAACGCCGATGTCGTTGCTAAATTAGCTATATTTAGTGTGTGCTAAGATTAGCAATGAATTAAATGTTTACTAATAAATTTTTAACTATAGAAATGAAATATACCATTCCTAAATATTTGGGAAAAAAATTATTGGTGTCAATTTTGTTGCCGGTTTGGTTTTGATTTAGAGGTAAACCAAAATATTTCTCTCTAAGTCCAAAATTTTAGAGACCAAATCCTAATATAAACGAATACCTCTCCCCTCCTCGTTCACTCTCCCTCGACGGTCTCTGCGCACATGGGTTCTCTCCAGATTCTCTCTGTCAATGACAGCCTCTCCACGTCCACCCCTCTCAACTCCTTCATATTCCCCCACTCTCTCCTCGATGTCACCCCTCCAAATATCCACCCCCTCCAGAGTCACCAGTGCCCCTCCAAATAGTCTCTGGCCTCTCCTAAGTCGATCGACGACATCTCCAGTCCACGCCTTCGGATGTTATCTCTTTAGGTTAGAAATTTCCATATTCTTAATAGAATTAAAAAATAGCTTTGTTCATATCTTCTGTGTAATTGTGCAAGAGAAATCTAAGTTTTTTTTTACCGTATATGACAAATAATTATATCAACTGATACTCATTGTCGGTCAATTTTGTGCTTAGTTTTGGAATTTATGTACCATTGTTTGGATTCTTTCTGGCACTTTTCTTCAACATTGGCTTTAATTTGATAAAATGTGTAAGGTCCTTCAAGGAGATTATTATGTAGATTTGTGGCCTTGCTAAAAATTAAAAGGGTTTTTAGGTTACAAAGTTTACTAACTAAAATGTCTTTATGTGAATGCTATTTGAGGGCATTAGGCAATTCAAACATTCTACATATGTCGCATGTGTGCACAAATCTGGACAACACATATTAATATATTACCATTTGATTAATGGAAAAGTAATGTAATGGCGACAACACCTTTGATTGATGAAATGTTCTAACCATGTGCAACACATAGTTATGAAGTTTGCTACTTCCTTTTTATTTTTACTATGTGTATTAGTTATATATGAACTCAGTTTGTATTGCCAGATGCTTAAATTTACTGTGTGTATCAGTCCCATATGAAAACCTCAAGAATCTAGTGGTTGCATTTACTGTGTGTATCAGTCCCAGTGTGTACCTGCATTAGCAGCAGTAGACCAGTTTGGACTGCAAAAACTACATACTACAGCAGTTTTTCCAATATTCCTTTCTTTATTAACATAAAATAGTCTCAAGAACTGTAAAAAGACATATCCCATGTTATTGTTATGTAAAATAAGCAGTTAGTCCCATATATTTGCTTCTTTTTATTAACATATCCCATGAAGTCAGTCTCAAGAACTTCATATTTGAAGGTCCCAATATTCCTTTCTTTAGGCAACATCTCAACACATTCGTCCTGCGATCATGGGTCTTGCTCTCCGTCAAGGTCTATGATACAGATATTAGATAGGCAATTAGACCCTCCGGTAATCTCTCCTAATTCTTTCCCTATTTTTGAACTAATAACAAAATGTTGGACTATTTCTTCATCGTTTTTGCAAATTTGTGATGTGCCTCTAGGAGCCTCTAAAGTACAAACTACATATTTTATTTATTATTTTTCACCTCTTATTTATGTCATTTTCTTTATTTTCTTATTTACAGTAGTGGCTACTTGTTGTTTCTTGAAGTAACCCCTTCATCTATGTAGATTTTCCTTTTCTTAACTCAATTTTTTTATACTGTCTTTTGCTTGGGTTTTTCGTACCACCGATCTAAAATTATATTCTCAGCAAGATGCTTTCATAACGAAATCTTAATATATAGTGTTTTTATGTTAGACCTGGTCATTCAGATATGCGAATGGATTTTGCTTGACTTGTATTTTTCCCTTTCATTGCTTACCTTGTTAATTGGTATGTATAAGAGGTGCACAATGTCAAGAGAAGTTGATTGTTTTTTTTTATAGAATAAAAAATTATATCGTCTACGATAGTGCCTAGAATTTATATGTTTGAAGGCTGTGCTTTGCCGAATCAAGAACATGTTTGGGTATACAAGTTTGCTCTAACTGATACGTGTGAATTAAATTTAGAGCTATTTCATTATGTAAAAAATTATATTGTCTACGATACTGCCTAGAATGAAAAACTAATGCATTTAAAGATATTTCCTTCTGGTAATGTGGGTCTCTGCTATTGTTCAAATGCAAACAGTTGTGAACATTTGTCTGTAGGACTTGAGAAATTGATGAGGATGCAACTGACATAATGTATCATAGTATTTATGGTACTGTACCATTCAATATTTGTAGTTGCCAATTAGTTTGTTTCAACTTTCAACTGTTACCTATTTCTCTACTTGTGTCTAAGTTCACAAGGTATCTGTAAAAGTTAGTTCCAACCTAATATGAATTACTAATTGCACACAATGCTTAATGCTCTATTTATTGTTGATAGTATTGTATTGAAAAAAGTTAATACCCACGATACAAGATTTTACTTCATTGGCACCAAAACCAGTATACTGCACAATACGGTCCTTCTGCAATACCTTTGTGTAGTATTGCTGCTCATCATTAGTTGAACCAAGCTTCAGAGCAATCAAATTATTAATGTCGTGGATATCTTACATGTCTATGTGGATCTCATATTTTGTTCATTTGGTTTTGACTTTGTTTCTACACCATCTTATCTTTAGCAGTACCAAGCTACAACAGGGACTAGCTAGTTGTAGTTGGTATCCTATATGCGTATACTAGTTTAGGTGTTGTTTAAAAGAGAAAGTGTGTGGGCTTCCTACAGGTTGTACCTGTGGCCAGTTTAGAGATCAGTTTTGAGTAGACTATGCAATACCATGTGCACAGCAGGGCAAGGGATATTGTATCAGATTACTTTCTAAAGAGGTTAGTTACATATTTCTTTTTTGATTGTCAAGCAAATATGTTCATTACACATCATTCCTTTGGGCAACTAGCAGTGTTTTAAAGGGAAACAAGCAGTTTTCATTACACATGTTATTCCTTTCACAACTTGATGGAAAACTTGTAGTTTTTTCATTACACATTTTATTCCTTGTTTTTTGAAGGGCAACTAGCAGTTTTTCATTACACATGTTATTCAGTTTTTACAGGAGAGGCAATCAGTCTACATATGTGATGAGGAAATCATTCTGCATAGACAAAGATTGTTGTTTCAAAGGTCTTGACTTGCACTTGGTTTGCTCTTGTGCAGTCCATTGTTCTTATGGATGGTGAATTCAAACTTGTTTGACAATTTTCAAGAATGATAAACTATTCAGTCATGTACATACCATGGCAGGTCTAATCCAAATGCCTGCTATGTTTGACAATTTGAAATAATTTATCTATGGAAATATATGCATCTATAGCTTCTGAATAGCTTATACTTGAGGAGATAAGGGCCTAGACACTTTGAATATAATTGATATAAAAGTTTGATTGACATGTTTTAGGAAATGGGCATTCAAATAGGATAATATAAGGCATTTATAGTGAATCTAAATTAGTTTGCAGACGTTAGCCTCTGTATGCTATTTGAATAAAGTTAGATAACCTTATCTTCGGACTTAGGAATAGTTAAATCTGCGATCTGGAATAGCAACAGCACTTGTGACTTGTTAATCTGTAAAATTTGGAAAGGATTAAACCATAATTTTTTACTTTGTAGTGTCAGCAGATATCGATCCGATACGACCGATACCAATATGGTTTGACATCTCACGATCCGATACCAGCCAAAACTGATATTGACCGATACCGACATTGGGGGTCCATTGAACAAAAAAGACCAATCAACAAGGGTGTAAAAGTATAATAATTTTGTAAAAGCATGTGAAAGGAGACAGGAGATTTAGATGTTAGCCTCTGTAGGCCAATCAACAAGGGTGTAAAAGTATAATAATGTTGTAAAAGCATGTTGAGGCTATAGATTTAGACTCCATGGATCAATGATTTATTCTTTAGGTACAATTTTTCAGCTTATCATAAATTTTTATTCATTTTACTTATTTTTAATGGTAAATTTGAGCAGAAAAAAACATTTGCCAGATGCTTCTTCCTTTCGAAGGCTTAATATGTTGTTTTATTGAATCTACTAAGCTACCAAGCTACAGCTCAAATGTGTTCAGGAACTGTGCTTATTACTGGACTTTTGGGGCTATCATTGCTTACTTTGTTAACCATCCACTATATACACCTGTCAGTCACATGCAAATGAAGATTGGCTTTGGTTTAGGGCTGCTCTGTCAAGTCTCAAAACTTTATTTCCATAGTATCTTAAGGTTCCTTAGAAGCCCTTCTGGCCGTGGTGGGTATCAAATTCCTCATGGGTTTCTATTCAATATAGTGACGTGCAAACTACACCACCAAGATCTACTAGTGGACCAACTTCAAATATTGCTACACAGACAGTAGCAGGTTGTGTTTTCATTGTGGTGGCTGCTTCAATAATGACCAAATGGGCCCTTGTGAAGCACCGAAGTTTGAAGAAGGTAAACACTCTTAAGTTTTCTTGAAGCCATGGAACAGATCATAGGTATTTGATAGAGTCGTAGGCTTCCTTCTTTTATATTCTACATTGTCCCTTATCATTTGCTTTTTCATCAAGGTTGATTTGAAGTAGCATTACATCAACCATTTATACAAATTAACTGTCAATTTTGTTTAGTACCTGACCTTTTATTAAATTCATAAACATAAACAAGGTTTCTCATAAAATCATGTTCTTTTGCTAAGATAGATCGGGCTTCTTCGACACATTGTACCCTCAGGAATGTTTGCCTTCTAAACTATCACAACTTTTTTAGTTACTCTTGCCTCCATGCAAGAGTTTCAACAATAGCATCTTTCACATTAATGTTGCTATTTTTTCTTCGATTCACTGTAATTATTATGAACTGTAACAAATATTATGAACTGTTGTTGCACAAGATTTATTTCTTTGCAGTTGGAACCAGAACTTTAATGGAACGATCCATAACGAAAAAATTATATTCCTATAAAAGTATTATGTCTAATATCCGCCAATATGAATACGGATTATGTTTTGGGTAATTTGGAGCGTTTACATGATAATTCATACTGCGATACATATGAGATACTCCGTTGTAGATCATCCCAACTTTGATATTTAGATTAGCTTTCCAAATTATCTATAAAATGGACGTACCAGATTTATATTTATTACCAAGTACCAGATTATGAAGGTTTTTTTTTAATTATGCCTAGTTCTGAATTTATTTTGCTTCAAATAACAATTTTGCCTAGTGTTATGAACATGTCTGAACCTATATTTATTAGTGATTCCATGATTTTAACTTATTTCATAATGTTGCATGCAGATGTTGCAAGTTGCCGTTATTGGAACCTCAATCATTCAGTTGGAGAATAATTTTGGGATCATGTTTCGAAGAACAAAATTTTTATGAGACAGAGATCAAAGTAGGTGTATTATAGAAGTTGGACCATCCATCATTTCATCTAGGAGGGAGTTTTTGATGTTGCTTGATTTTAAATTGTCCTAGTTTTATTTTGAATATTAGGAACTAGAGATGAATGTTATCATATTTTGTACTTGTCAATAATTTTGAAGTATTTTAGTAGTTTGGTGAATATTTGTGACTTGTACACACGAAGCTTTAAATGATTTTTCTTATGTCATGTTTATATTGCCATTTGGAAGGCAAGTTTTGACTGTGTCTGTTTGAGATAATCTATTAAAGTGTCTGGTAGAGATGTTTGCAAGAGATGTTTTGCGTGTGTCAATAATTTGCTCAAATGTTCTCTCATTGACTATTGTGTTTAACCTTATGTTGGTAATGGATGAAAGTATAGTATGTTGTACCTATATTTTTGATATCATCATTTAATGTACTATCTTCAAAAATCTGATTGTACCACTTAATATGTGTTTCCATGTTCAATTTAGAAATCATTAATTATGGTTCAAACTAAAAATTGGATTGCAAAAATGAAATTAAAAAATAAACAGGAACGTTAATGAAGTGTTGCAAACTAGTCATACGAATAATGCAAAAATGTTGCAAATTATATTTAGGAACGAGCTTATAGTGTTCCAAAATGATATTTAGAAACGTTTTAAAGATGTTCCAAAAAAACTTCAGAAACACATTATATATGTTCCAAAAATTACTTTTGGGACGCCTAATACATGTTCCAAACAAAATTTAGGAACGTATTATAAATGTTCCAAATATTGCAACGCCACTTTTAGGAACGAATATGATATGTTCCTAAAAATATTAGGAACATAAAAATATTGTTCCTAAAGGCCCTTTTTGGTGTAGTGCATACCGGCCACGATATTTCCTTTAGGTCCTGTTCTTAATGCACCATCAAAGAACATTCGCCAAAAGGGGATTTCCTCAATTACGGTGTTAGACTCCACTACTTCATCGGGGATTTCATCGTAGAGTTTGGAAGATTCTGGCACCGGATGATCTGCTAGAAAATCAGCTAACGCTTGGCCTTTTACTGCCTTCTGAGGGATGAACAACATTGGAGTCAACAACATCGCCCATGTAGCTAAACAGGAATTAAGAGAACCCGATTTAGTCATGAGTATTCTGTGAGGATTGACTTTAGATATGATGTGGATAGTCTATCTAGACACATAGTGGCGTATCTTCTGGATAGCAAATACCAGTGCAAGACATTCCTTTTCCACAGGTGTGTATCTGTGCTCGGCACCCACCATCGTGCTGCTGAGGTAGTAGATTGCATGTTCATGGCCGCCTTTATTCTTCTGAGCTAATAGGGCACCAAGGAAATGGTCTATAGTACGAACATATAGTAAGAAGGGCTTCTCCATTATTGGAGCCACCAATAATGGGGGGGCTTGTGAGATAATTCTTGATGTCGTCAAATGCGCGTTGACATTGTTCAGTCCAGATAAAAGATACGCCTTTTTTCATGAGCTGAGTAAACGGTTGACACCTTCCAGAAAGGTTCGAAATGAATCGTTTGATGTAGGCTAGCCGTCCTTGACGTCCGCGTAGCTCTTTGAGATTCCTGGGTGATGCATATCGAGGATAGCTTTCACTTTCTCCGGGTCAAGATGTATACCCTTTGAAGTGATAACGAAACCAAGAAACTTGCCACTAGAGACTCCCAGAAAAGACTTTGTTAGATTCATCTTGAGTTGGTGTGCACACATTAGTTCGAACACCGTTCTTAAGTCTTGGAGGTGGTTGCCCTTGAGACGACTTTTAACTGCGATATCGTCTACATAACATTCTACTATTTTGTGCAAATGATCACAAAAAATTGTGTTCATAGCTCGCTGGTATGTCGCCCCTATATTTTTTAATCCGAAGGGCATCTCCGTATAGCAGTATACCCCCAATGGTGTTCGAAAAGATGTGTGCTTCTCATCGTCGGGGAACATCTTGATCTGGTTGTAGCCTGAGAACCCATTCATGAAGGACATACACTCGAAGTCGCAAGTATTATCGATCATTACGTCGATGATCGATAGAGGGAACTCATCTTTCGGGCATGCAGAGTTCAAATCACGGTAAACGATACAGACTCAAACTTTACTATTCTTTTTCATGACTGGAATGATGTTAGCGACCCATTCAGGGTGTTGTTCTTCGCGAATGAATCTACTTACAATAAACTTCTTGACTTCACTTTCGATGGCCTCAATGATATCTGGTCAGAATCGTCGTTGATGCTGCTTCACTGGCTTAGCTTTAGACGAAATATTTAGGCGATACATAGCAACTTTAGGGTCCAAGCCTGGCATGTCTTCATAGCTCCATGCAAAGATATCAATGTATTCTCTTATAAGCTGTATAAGAGATTGTCGTTCATTGCCAGATAGACTTTTGCTGATGAAGATTTGTTTAAGAGATGATTCATCTCCTAAATTGACTTGGACGACTTCGTCTTCAGTAGGTGGTTCACGTTGTTGGAAATGTAACTTCCACCTAGTATCCATCTTTTGAGCCCATTATTCAAGCTCGATCGATTGGACATTGTTTGTAATTTGGTCAACTGACACCATGTTGACGGACAAAGTTTCTTTGAACATGTCTCCAATGCTGGAGTCTGAATCCCAGAGGTAGGAATCAGAAGAATGAGAACAACGATCTACTTCGATGTCTAATCTTTCAGGAGTTGTTGGAGGAGTGACATAACCAAAACCAACACCGTTTTGTTGATAATAGTTCTCGGGTTTGCCAGAAGGAGCAAAGTGATATATTGGCAATCGTCGTCCCTGACCGTAGTTTTGTCCCTGGTCGCTTTTTATATCATATCCCATGTTCTGGATGATATTCTTGGCCTGCCAACTATATCAAAAAAATTGCATTTTCCCAGAACCATAGTCAGCTTTAGTGTTGTGATTGTGAGAAGCAGAGTCCAGAACGAACTTTCTTTCGCCAATTATTCGACCGAAGATGATTAGTTCTTCACCCTTCTTTCTAGCTGGAACGATGAAATTGTGGATATCTTATGGCCAAACTTTTTCCCATAGATGAGGCGTCATGACCGACATGCAGAGGTGTGATCTTATGCCATGCTCTAGAGCATATATCGTATCTATATACTGGTTTACAGATTGGTAGACGTCGGAGTAATTCAAAGATAAACATTTACTTAGAAAATACTCAAGTTCTTCTTCAGGGAGAACATCATCCACTGATGGTACATTATTTTGAGTATTACTATACTCATTGAGAGGATCATTGTCTGGAACAGGAGTCTCAGCATTGGCCAAGTTCACCACATAGGGTAACTCTTCAGGATTGGGAGGACGAACTTCAGCAGGTTCCACCCGAGGTATTTTATGGAGAGTGATGGTCAATGGTTTGATCTTATCAGGATTCTTCTTTTTAATCCAGATTGTGAGAGGCTTTGGAGTACTTTCTGGAGTAGTACGTCCTTTGACTCAGATGACCAGGGGACCGTCACTGGTAGATGAACTCACTTCAGCTTCATCGTCAGCTTCGTTGCCGTCATCTTTGGGAGGCTGAGATTGATAAAGTACCGAATCTCATAGTAGGGTTGAATGCCCTTAAAAGGATCGACATCGGCAAACTCCGTCTTCACGACGCCATCGCTATTGACGTACTTGAACACTGGTGAAGTGTGGAAGGAATGATCATATTTTCGTGTATCCACGGACGTCCTAACAAGACGTTGTAGGATACATTGGCGTCGATTACATAACAAGAAACATCTGCTCGGAGATCACCAATCTGGCACTTGAGACGGATCTTGCCCAGCGGGTGGCTTCTTCCAGCATTGAAAGCCATGATAGTTGTATTTGTTGCAGATAGCTTGTGCAGAGGGATTCCTAGAATTTGGAGTAAACTTCTAGGAATGATGCTGAGGGAGGAACCTGGATCGATGTACATCCGATCCACCTTAAACGCCCCGATATACCCTGTATAGTACAGAGGTCTATCATGACAATTATTTTTGAGTAGCATGTCCTCCTGTGAAAAGGTGATGTTGGGCACCACTTCCATAGTACTGTGGCAGTGAGGACAGGAGACAGGATCTTCAGCGGGAGCTTTGACTTCAGCGAGATACGAGTCAGCATGTAGTAATGCCTCACTTAAGGCCTTCTGTATTTCTTTGGAGACTCACAATAGATCAAACAAAGACAACCTCGCAGGTGTATTAGCCAGTAGTTCCAGAATATCAAAGTTGTAAGGCCGATCCATGCCTTCGGGAGTTGGCACCTTCTGAGACTTGTCAAATCGTGTCTCCTTCTGCTTGGCTTTGTCAGTAGTTGAAGGCTTAGACGGACATGCTTCTGAACTTATAGGGGCAACAGGAGCTTGAGAAGGTACTGCTTCTTTTTTTTGCAGGGTCATAAGTCCGTAGGTAAGCCTTCCCAGATCGCGTTTCGCCAGATAGAACTTCGTAAATGGAAGAAGATACCATATGACATGATTTGTATTTCTTTCCGCTATTTACTTTAGGAGATACCACCCCCTGCATCATTTCTTATACAAGGTCCGGATGGACCTACAGGATCTTACCACGTTTACTCGTGAGTGGCACCAAGGTTGAGTTGCGAGTTGGCGCCAGGTTGACGACTTCCATAATTGTCTTGGGGATCGGGACTACGCCGTCTGTGACTTCTGTGAGAGAAAAGTCACCAAATTGAAGAAAGATCATGTTAGAAGATACGAACTTGTCTTCATCTTCGAAGTTAATCACTTGGCTGTCGATAAACTGTTGTATCTTCTTCTTCAGGACGATGCAATCCTTGGTACAGTGGCGCACGTACTGATGATAAAGATAGTTCTTGGGATCGTTGAGTTGGTTCGCTTCCGCAGGACGTCGTGGTGGAGGCAATGTCAGTTTATTACCCTTCGTCAATGTGTAAAAAATGGTAATAACATTGTCCTCGTCAAAGGAGAAAGTCTCCTTAGGTTTGTCAAGAGTGCCCTAAGAATTGGAAGCTCCCTTGGAAGTGTCGACCTTCAAAACTTTTTTCCTTTTATCCCCACGGACAGGGATAGTTTGAGGGTGCTTGCCTTTGTCTTCAGATTTGGGTGTTTTTAACGCCAGTAATTCCAGATTAGGGACGTCGTTTTCTGTAGCATCAGAGGCCCCAATAAAAGTGGGCCATGTATCATACTTATGTATACTCAGACAGAACTTCACTGTAGGAAGGAAGTTATGTCGACAAGTATCCATAAGTTATGAGTCTGGTATACCGAAGGGCATCTTCAATGCTAGTCGTCTGAAGCGTTCGATGAAAGCAATGACAGACTTAGTCCTCCTTTGCTTAGGCTCGATGAGGGTGGATATACTAACATGCATGCCACTCTCGTAAAACCTGTTGAGAAATAGCCTCTTCAAGTCTTTAAAGGAATTGATACAACCGTCAGGCAGATTGCAGAACCATTCAAAAGCTATCCCCTGCAAGGTGCTAATAAATAGCTTTGACAAGAACGGATCGTCCCTGGGTAAGTGTAGAGTCTGCGTGTTGAAGTATGTCATGTTGGCGAGGAGAAGTCATCCCTATAGAAGCATAGAAAATATAGGGTTCATGCGGATCACAACTTGTCGTATATGTACTTTGGGCCAAACAGGTCCGTATAAAGGATGGCCGCATGACAGATTCAATGGCTTATACGACCTGTCGACAAAACAGCTGCAGCAGAAAGATATGCGGCCAAGAGGAGCAGTTTGTCTAATAAAGCTGACAAGTTCTGTCAAAAGTGACAGCTCTGACACCTTGACAAAAAGATAAGACGTGAGACGTCACCAAAAGCAGGGTTCGTACGCCTTCATGCGGCCAGAAGGAGTGTCACCTAAGCCGCATGAACCTTATGCGGCTCAGACATATGCTGCCCCAAAGTCTTCGAACTTCATGCAACCAAGAGTAACTGTGATCCAAGCCGCATGAGCTTTATGCGGCCAAAATATAGAATCTATGCGGCTTAAATCCTTAGGACTAAGGAAGTTTACGACTTAAGCCGCATGAGACTCATGTGGCCCCACATGGCCGAAAACTGAGAGACTCGTACGGTTCAAAATGATTCCTACGATGGGACACGTGACAGGCTGACCAAGTCCTAACTGCCCATATTTGCTGCAGTAAAATCCCAACAAATCGATAGATGGCAGCCAAAGAGCAGGTCTTCTCATGCTAATCAGCCACGTGGCCATAGGCTATCTATGCGGCTCCACATACATACCACTATAAATAATAGGGTGCCACACCCCTGCAAAAGGCTGGCAACCTTCAGAAAGACAATTTCTTCAAGAGTTAAAGACTGCGCCAGATAGTCCACGGAGTAAGGCAGAGTTGATTGCACTTTCCCGAGCCTCCACCGTCACCACCCCAGAATCAAAACTAAACAATTGTAATTAGATTGTTTCGTAGGATTTCTTTCTAGGCTTTTCTTTGTACAAGCAATTTTGCAATCAATTTCAGTATTCTGTAATACCTGTCTTTGATTTTTTTTATAGTAAACACGATGGCGACTCTGCTGTGAACGTCCTTCTCTTCTGATGAGAAGTTGGTGATGCAATCTGACGCATCCATGATCGGCTCTACGCAGCAAATGCTTGTGGTTCATTTCGACCAACAAGCCTTCAAAAAATGCTCTCTGAAGGGAGCGCCAGCCTGTCTCGTAAGCGAGCCAACTCAAAAAGGACTCGCAGGACGTCGGTGCACAAAATTGTTTCCTCCGACCAAGTTCTCCAAGAAGCTCCTTCTGCAACCCAAGACGGTAACCAAAGCTCTCTTGCGGCTTTGCTTTCGATCGTAGAGGACCCCACTGTCCCCGAAACCAACAGAGGAAAATACTATGATGCTGAGTTTTTGGGGACAGAAGGGAAATCCATGCGGATAAAGAAGAAGCCGCATAAGAGAGATGGGCAGTTTGTCCATGCGGCAGTAAACTCTGGCTGTAGGCAGACAACTCATGTGGCAGCCAACTGTGGCCGTAGGAATATCAACCATACGGCAGACAACTCTGGCCGCAGGAAGATTGCTTATGCGACAGCCACCGCTGGCCGCAAGAAGATAGCCCATGCGGCAACCAAAGCTGGCCTCAGACAGGATGTTCCATGCGGCCCTGTCAGAAGTTCTGTGTTCAGTCGTCTCTCATGCGGGCCCGACGACATACGGCCCATTGAGAATGTGGGAAGTATTAATCTGGACTCTTTTTACTATGCGCCTTCGGGTGCTAAGTCATAAAAGTCTAGGACAGTGCGGGCCCTACCAGTCCAGTCAACTGTCCAGGTTGCTGATTGTCAGCAGGCCTCGTTGACTTTTACACGGACTCCTGACGAAAAGTTGTACAGAACCACCCGCGTCCAGTCCCCCGGGGCTAATAGACAGGGTGGGTCTTTGAAGTCTCCCTCCAACGATCCAGAGCAAGTGCTTTTACTAGCCACGGATCAGGGAGCAAATATGATACCTAAGTACCCGTGCGCTCGGGATACCCGAGTCCACAAGTTTGGTGCAAAGGTAGATCAGCTTGCTACCGACTTGCGTGAGGTGATTACTCACAAACTCAAGGTGGCAGCATTGACATGCAATGAGTCCCTCTTGGGACGTTGTTGCACCTGAGTCATCATCAACTGCTGCTGCAAAAAATTAGCAGCACCTGAAGATCGACAGTCAATTTTCCAACGACTGCAGCCGTCAGCACCTGTCTGACAACAACTCAAGAAATAGGTACAAATTTCGGGAGACGATGAGTTTCCTTTCCCCTCCTGTAATTCAACTCAGAAGGTTAGCAAGGGAGGAAAGAATACAAGCTCTTTCAGCCCGGCGATCTCGGCCAGTATTATAAGGAGACCCTTATCTGGAAGGTTGCCAACAACAACCACAGGGGGTGTCTATTTAGGCACTCGATACAAAAAGAAGCTTCCAGCACCCGATGGTGCACCTTCGGCCTCCTTGAGAGTAGATGAAGCTGGGGGTAGCAATTCCCTTAGTATATGCGACAACTTGGTGTACCAAAAGCACACACAGGGGGTAGAGATCCCCCAGAACTGTGCAACAGACTTGGATTTCCCTGAGGGCCATCACCCTCACCAAGACGATGTGGATTCCTGCACAGGGGGTAGCACCCCTTCCGAGTCCGAGGAAGATGACATTCCGATATTTTTCGACGATTTCTTTATACAAGGGTACATCACAGAGAGTACCTCTGCCACAGTCCCTTCCACCCCTACCCACATGAGGACAGTCTTTATAGCTGACGATGATCATAAAGCGCCTTCTGACCGACAATGGCTAGAAGTGTTGAAAGCCATGCTCCTGTCCTTGGTTAAGTCCGTGGACGAGATCAAAGCCGCCTTGCCAACTCAAACAGCGAGGACGCCCGAACAAACAAGCATAGGACTCGCAGTCAACGCGAACTCCAACACGACCGCCCTTCCTTTGGGTGATGATCCCGTAGGAGCATCCGTTCCTTCAGCTGCAGATGAAGCTAATCAGTCAAGGAGTGTAAAACCCCTAAATTTCTAATATATATTTTTTAAACATAAATTTGGTACTGATTATTTTTTTATTTGTATTTGTATGTCGCGTAGTTGCATTGTACGTCGCGCGTGAAATTTTATTTTTCGTAATTGCTCGACGAGTGCGAATATGTGTGAGCGTACATATTTTTAAAAAAATATTTTTCTATTTTTATAGTTTCAAAATAATATATGTAATAATTATTTTAGCTATTATACCAATATTTCTAAGTCCACTATTTTATTTATTTTATTTATAAAAAAGTCTTTCGTTTATACCAGTTATTAATAATAAATAATATTTTTCGTGTATACATATATATTTCATAAATATTTTATTAGTTTATTTTTAAATAATAATGTAATTTTCAAAATTAATTATTACTATATTTTTAGTGTTCATAAAAATATATTTTAAAATGGTTGATAATTGTTTAAATTAATTATGCTGATTTACAAATTTGAATTTATGGATTTAGATTTATCTATATTTAATTTGGATGGAATTTGAAATTGATTTGAATTGTTTTAAACATTATTTAAATTAAGTAGAAAATTATCTATTTTTGGGTTTAATAAATCATAATCCTTATCCAACTTGGAATTTCCACCTCCTATAAAAGGAGAGGTACTCATCCATAAATTCCAACTCCAAAATTCCACAACCAAACGTGCGTGCATCGTGTCTGTGTTCCCCGTCCAATTCATATTCCATCCTTCACAAATACATTATTTAACTTCTTCGTGTCGGACACGCCCCCGACACGACTCATCCAATCCCTAACCTAACCTGAACCCTACGACCACCTCCCCACTGTTCCTTCGACTCCAGCCAACACCTCAACCATCAACATTGGCCGCCATCACGACCAGCACCTCACCTCCGGCCAAACCTAGTCCCCACCGTTCTGTCGTCATTGCCATATCGACCACCTTCATCATCGTAACCATGTCCAACCAAACTCCAGACCACCAGCACAACCCTATCTACCGCACCCAACCACCAGTACCGCCACCGCGGCAACGGCCACTGGCCGGAAACCCGACCGCCACAGCCACCCGACACCACCTCCTTCCCGACTAAACCCAGCCTATCAACACCACATAACCACCGTGAACACTGCCGCGGCAACCCCGCCACCACCATCAGTAACATCAACACTACCAAAAATCATCACCATAAAACCATAACCCTAGTTTACCTGACCGTCGGCATGCGACACTTCGCCGGCAACGATCTTGCCGAGCCCCGCTTCCCTCGAGAGTCACCAACGCCGCGAACCTTCCGTCGAGCCTCTCTTCCCCGGTTCCCGCAGCCCCGTTCGAGCACGAGAATGCCGCCCGCACACAGCTCCGCCGAACCCGACCGGATCCTCCTTCAGAGTCCTCCTCCTGGCCACCACAGCCCTCCGCCGGCCGGATCCGCCAAGCTCTGCCGTCTCCTCCGCTAAAGCCCCCACGCCTTCCTCTCTCCCTTCCACCAGCCAAGCCCGACCGAAACCCTTGACCGTCGACCTCCTTCCCAGCCTCCGCGTCGATCGCCCAAGCCGTGGATCTGGCGCCTGCCCGCACCTAGCCGCAACGCCGCCTCCAGCCGCCGTCACCGACAATCTCTCGCCGCCGCGCGCACACTTCTTTTCGCCCGAGCCTCCGCTCCCTTCTTCTAATGTTCTCACTCTGCTCCTTTCTCTCTCGTCCCATCATCCTCTCTCTCTCTTTCCCTTTTTTTAAGAGCAGCAGAGTTTTTTTTGTGTTTTAGTTGTATTAGTAATATGTTATTATTGTTAAAATTATTATTATTGTTATTATTATTATTTTTATTATTGTTATTTTTATTATTGTTATTATTTTTATTTTTATTATTTATTCTTTATATTTGCAAAATAAGTTGTATGATTATAATTACTACATTACTATTATCATTAATGTTATTTTGATATTAATTAAGTATATTTGTTTGGCTTTACTTATATTAATTTTGTTAATTATTATTAATATATATCGAGATATTTTTGAAATATATTAGTGTATTATTTTTGGACGATTCTAATATTTTATATCTAGTTAAATTATAGCTTTGATATAATAAAATAGTTTTTTGACTTTCAGATATTTATTTAGAATATTTTGAATAAAAGAAAAACATAGAATTTTAGCCTAAATTGGTTTTCCATATTTTTTATGTGTTTCTCAAATATTATTTTTACTAATAAAAATATAGCTCCTATCTAAATATCATATTTTGACAAACTTAAAGTTTTTGCAAAGTAATTTTTATGTTTTAAATATTTATCTAAAACAAAAACTATTTTTATTAATACATAATTTCTCAAGTATTATAAATAGTTTTTCCAAAAAATTTCTTGATTTTCCTTATGTCCAAGACTAAGCCATTATTCCTATCTGCCTGCCAATTCTGTCCCTCCTCCTATTGACCCAAACAAATTCAACCGTTCTGGACCCAATGGCACTGTCCGTGCCACCATCAGAGGTCACCTTGTGTAGTGGTTACACCGAAGTCGCAGTTCGTGCCACCTTGATCATCGCAGCACATCAGGCGTACTATCAGGCAAGACACCTTGCCATTTGCTCTTTACTTATTTAGCTCATATTTTATGCATTATTCATTATTTTTTTATGCAAAATAAACTGTGATACATGGCATAACCTATTAGAACTTACTGTTCAATTATATTTTTTGCTATGTATTATTTTCTTACACATTAAACCTAGATTTAAGGGACCACCTTTGTGTGTTGCATTCATTGGCCTTGACCCATTGTACCACGAAGTTGTGTGTCTCATGTAGAATACGAACATACGTGACTGGCTGGCGATCGGTACGTATAAGCCGTGCAATAGAAATAACTGCTAATAGAGGTTGCATGCTTAGTTTGACTTAGCGGTTAATAGAGGTTTTTTGTTGTGGATACAACATAGTAGGCATTGGGCGGTGAGGACAATTCCTTAGCGTATGGGCTTCGATGCACTTTCCCTTTTGTAACCCGTGAGCTCTGTCGGAGACGCGGGTTAGATTACCCATGATTGCTGACGGCAACTGACGTTCTATGGAGCGTTATGCTCTTATTGATTGGGCCTCTGGTGCCCCAAGGGGGGACCATGCCAATCCTATTTAGCCAGGGCCCATACATAGGAAGGATTGTTCTTAACTACATTTCACTTAGAACGGTTAGGTTACCTTATCCGTTAGGTATGAGTACTTTTGGTTTAGATACTTGTATCTGACCATGGCTTGGAACAATAACTTGTCGCGGATTAGTTTGTCACATCTTGTCTTCATTTGGTTGTAGGTGTGGCTTTCTACTTCGATGCGAAGGTATTGAACCTTGTTGGGGTCCGGATACCATATTGGATTCGTAGCATGGAAAGATACGTCACCGTGAATTAGTTTACCATCTCATGTCTTGTTTGGTTGGGGGATGGTAAGCTAGTTTAATAGGTGTGTATTGGACCATGTTATAATTCAATTGACTTATTTATTTGAGCAATATTTATTCAGTTTATATGGCATGATATTATGTGTCTTGTTACATCCCTCTGAGGACCTGGTTATCTCGCTAGGTGTGTGCTCTTGTCTTTCGCAGGTGTTCTAGCCGTGGCCATGATCATCACCATTTCTTCGAGGATGATTGCACTTTGATCGTCTTTGCTTCGCTCGCCAAAATCATTCTTTTGTATATCATGTATTTCTTTTCATAGTTGGTAGTGGATTTGTCTCCACCCAACTATATGTACTAATGACAATTCGTAGTTGATTATATGATATCTTTTATTCATTTATTTTGTGTGGATGAGATTAGTTATGGTTCTACTGCATTTTATATCTTACGTATATTTATTATACGGCTGGCATGTCTACGTTCTTAATCCTACGTATTTTAGGACTGGGGTGTTACATATTTTTGTGGGGGCCCATGCAGGTCAAGATAAATTGTTTGGTTACTTTAACGTACCAAGCAAGCCTGCGTATAGGATTAGAAGTCTAGGATCTCATCCACATACTTGACCACTTTCCTTGATTCCCTATTCGAACTACCGTTCGACTCATCGATTGCATCTTGCTTGATTCCTTCTATCATTATTCTTATCTTCCCTTCGTGCTTGCTAGAGATTGACCCTACTAATTAGATGTCCCAAAAACCCTTAGCTAAAATTTTTAAGTTGGGTAGAATACCCCACGACCTGACACACCCTTGACCATTAAGGAGAATACAAATAGGATTATCTAGACTATAGGGACTAGAGGGATTTAACCCATTTGGTCAACAAAGCATTGGAAAATAAACCGTAGAATGATCGTATTGGAATAAACAAGACTTAGATTTTTATGACACTTAGACTATTCATATTGGTCCTTATTTCATCTACCCTCGTGCCTATGTTTTGCTATCTAGACTAATGATGCTAATATAGCCTAGTATTTGTAAGCTAATTCTTTATCAAGCTTGAACAAGGCATATGCTTTTGAGCGACCGCTCACTAACATATTGTCTAATCAGAACCGGTGCATGATGGTCTGATCAACCGAGTGCACTTTGGTTTGCCTTTTTTTATATATATCAATCTACGTAGATGTGATGTACTTAAACTTACCACCTTAGAATTCCATCCACGACTGCCTTGACGATTCTTTTAAAATTTATACGGCCGCCTTTGAACCACGTATTCGTAATTGATGATGTCGTCATATCGCTTTCACCTTCACCAATTTTGGAAAGATGAAGGCACTTTTTTTCCTCCAACTATCCTACCAATTATGACCATGACCACTCAATGTTGCTATCTCTTCATCCTAAACTCCTCGTACTCCTTTTCGGCCCTATAATTACTACCATGACCCTCTAATCGCTTAATTTAAAGGTAAACCTAATTTGCCCTCTTAAATCGTGCCCTCAACCTACTTTTAAAATATATCTTTTAGGCCTCTCATTTATTCTCTTGATACCATATTACTCCTTTGCATGTTATCATGACTAACTTTAAACCTTAACTTTTAATTGTTGCTTTAAAACTCGTGACACTCATCCATAACCCTATCCGTAATATTATTCTATGATCTAAGCCACGACTTGCTAATCGCATGTCAAACATCATCTCTTTGTCTCGCCAAAAAAACTTGATTGTTCCCCACCGATATCCCCTTGTGTCTTCTCACCCCTACTAATTCTTAATTTCGAGGACGAAATTCTTTTAAGTTGGATAGGATGTAAAACCCGTAAATTTCTACTATATATTTTTTAAACATAAATTTGGTACTGATTATTTTTTATTTGTATTTGTATGTCGCGTAGTTGCATTGTACGTCGCGCGCAAAATTTTGTTTTTCGTAATTGCTCGACGAGTGCGAATATGTGCGAGCGTACATATTTTTAGAAAAACATTTTTCTATTTTTATAGTTTCAAAATATATGTAATAATTATTTTAGCTATTATACCAATATTTCCAAGTCCACTATTTTATTTATTTTATTTATAAAAAAGTCTTTCGTTTATAACAGTTATTAATAATAAATAATATTTTTCCTGCATACATATATATTTCATAAATATTTTGTTAGTTTATTTTTAAATAATAATATAATTTTTGAAATTAATTATTATTATAATTTTAGTGTTCATAAAAATATATTTTAAAACGGTTGATAATTGTTTAAATTAATTATGATGATTTACAAATTTGAATTTATGGATTTAGATTTATTTATATTTAATTTAGATTGAATTTGGAATTGATTTGAATTGTTTTAAAAATTATTTAAATTAAGTAGAGAATTATATATTTTTGGGTTTAAATAAATTCTAATTCTTATCCAACTGGAAATTCCCACCTCCTATAAAAGGAGAGGTACTCATCCATAAATTCCAACTCCAAAATTCTACAACCAAACGTTCATGCATCGTGTCCGTATTCTCCGTCCAATTCTTATTCCATCCTTTACAAATACATTATTTAACTATTCCGTGTCGGACACGCCCCTGACAAGACACATCCAATCCCTAACCTAACCTGAACCCTACGACCACCTCCCCACTGTTCCCTCGACTCCAGCCAACACCTCAACCAGGTTTAGGTAAGTGCACATGTCAGGGTTCTGCGCCACCTGGCTGACTGTTTGAGATACCCTCTGTTTACACTGTTTAGTTCTTGAAATACGCAAGGTAGGAAGATCCTGGCTTTGTCTTGATTGGCGCTAGCCATGAGGAGTGGGCAAGATGCCCTGTTGTTCTGTGCACATTATTCGAGCACGTTTGGCACATCACAGATGAGCAACAGGAAGTGGACTTCGAGCAGTGTCTAGTTTCTTGGCATTGATTTGATTGTCTCTACCAAGAGAAATTGACTTTCTACTCAGAAGCATTCTCGTATTGATTGGCACAGAGGCACAATCAGATGTACTTTCCACCAAGTCCAGGAATTGAAAAGGATAAGGAGAGGCCATATGATGCTTTCCTTTATTCTATACAGGGGCAGTGATATGTAATTTCTCCACCAAGTTTAGAACTGGAGAAGTGTGAGGATTGGCCATAGAATATTTTTCTTTGTTTTATGTCGGGGCAGTGGTTGGTGCACTCTCCACCAATTTTAGAACTAGAGAGGAAGAGAGAGTAGCCATAGGGCGTTGTCCCTTGATTGGCTCCAGGGTCACGACTGTTACACCCTCTACCAATTTCAGAATTGGCGAGGAAGAGGAAGTGTCTATGTGGCACTGTCCCCTGATTGGCGCCAGGGTAGTGGTTGGAGCACTCTCTACCAATTTCAGAATTGGCGTGAAAGAGGAAGTAGCTACAGAGCTTTTCTTCAAGCTTGGTGCAGAAGTGATTGGTGCACTGGATGACTTTCGAGTCCAAATGGCGCATGCCTTGTTCTTAGAAGCAACGGTGGTGGCACGCTTGGCACGTCCTGCGCCAATCATGGCTTCGTTGGAAGTTTGGTCGACTTTTATGACAAAGTCTTCTACGTCGTACTGCCCGACGCAACATCGTATTGAGTTGTCACTTTCTCGTCGGAGGAGAAAGTCGTCCCCAGCAGAGTGGTCATTTTGTTAGCAAAAATAAAAAGTTGTTTGATTACAAACTAAGAAGTGTATATACAAGAGTACGAGTTGATTTCTAGGGACGTACAACTGTAGGAATCTGATCAGAAGACTGTTTGCCATTAAATATCAAGAATAAAAATTACAGAGGAATTGAACTTGATTACAAACTCGCTTGTACAAAAGAAAGCCTAGAAAGAAATCCTAAGAAATAATCTAAGCACAATTGTTTTGTTTTGATTCGAGAGGGGTGACGATAGAGGCTCGGGAAAGTGTAGCAACTCTGCCTTACTCCTTAGACTATCTGACATGATCCTTGCTCTTGAAGAAATTGCCCTTCGTAGGTTGCCAACCTTTTGCATGGGTGTAGTACCATGCTGTTTATAATAATGGATACCTTGAGCCGCATAGATGGCCACGTGACCACGTGGCTACGACAGCACACAGAGACCCGTTCTTTGGCCGCTAGCTGGTGACTTGTTGAGATTTTGTTACAACAAATCTGGGTGGCTGAGACTTGGTCAGCTTGCCACGTGTCCTATCACAGGATAGGATTAGTCTGCTTGAGTCATTTTGAACCGCATAGGCCTTTCAGTGTTCGGCCATCCTGAGCCGCATAAGACTCATGCGGCTTAAGTCACAGTCTCCCTTAGTCCGCATGTATCTTGGGAACTTTTGAGCTGCATAAGTTCTGTATTCTGGGCAGCATAAAGCTCATGCGGCTCAGGTTGCAGCCACCCTTGGCCGCATGAAGCGCATGGATTGAGCCGCATAAGGTTCATACGGCTCGGGTCGCAGTCCTTCTGGCCGCATGGCCATGTCCAATCTGGTGACATGACATCTTGTCTGATCACATCTTATCTTCTTTTTTGTCAGTGTCAGAGTTGTCAGAGCTGTCAGAGTGTCTGTTTTGCAAGTTTTGACAGAGTTTTATCAGCTTTATCAGAAGGGTTAATCAGCTTGGCCGCATAATTAATATTCTTTCTGCGACTTAAATCAGTCTGGTGAAGATGGGCCACGGGGGGCATGCCGAGTCTGTCATGCGGCTCTTCTTTATGTGGACCAATTTGTTCCAAAGTACTCTATGCGGTCAGTTGTGATCCGCATGAACCCTATATTTTCCATGCTTCTACAAGATCCCCTTCAAAGTTTTCAAATTATAAATTTGGAATACTTTGAATAAGAAGCATGGAAAGTAGAGCTGTCGAGGTGTGGTAATCCTATCAGAGGTATCATGTACATGATAGATTTGGGTACATCCGCTGGGGATTTTATGTGGATTTATCATCCTTGGCGTACCTTGGTTTTAGGTACAGATAATAAGTTGAGAGAGGGAACCAACATATTTACTCAGAGGTGATATGGACGTGGTAAATATGAGGTTGATGGTAGAGCTTTCCTATGCAGAGGTGATATGGACATGGCAGGAGTGAACTCGGTGAGGATACACAGAACAACTCAGAGGCGATATGGACATGGTAGGAGTGAACTCGGTGAGGATACACAGAACAATTCAGAGGTGATATGGACATAGAAGTTCTTTGATTGATGCACAACAACGCAGGGGTTGTTGTACGGGGTGTTTACTCAGAGGTAAGGTGGACGTGGTAAACATTTATTTTTAGCATCATCTGCTTTGTAAGGGGTAGAAAATCAACTCAGAGGTGATTTGGACGTGGTTGTTCTACTACTGGAGAGTGAATGCAACGGAACAACTGGGCTCCAAAAGCATATGATTGTGAGATAAGGGGTTCTTGTACTAGAGGACCTAATACAACATTTGTGTTTGATAAAGGACATCCCATAGGAGGACTTTTTGTGGACCTATTACCCTTTTGTGCATTTGGAGATACGAGCAATAGATTTGAATAGTATTTTGTGGACCTATTACCCTTTTACGCACTGATGGTGCGGGTAATAGATTTGAAACAAAAACTAACGGAGATAGTATGGACGTGATAGGTTCTGTGGCCTTAACACCGTAATTTTATCCTGGGTTGGGTACAAGTGTTAAGTCAAGAGACTATCGGTATCAGAGGTAATATGGACGTGACACACGATAATCGAGAATAATTTTTGATGGACCTATTACTCTTCTGCACACTGGTGGTGCGAGTAATAGATTTTGAGACAAAACCCAACATAGGTAATATGGACGTGATAGGTTCTGTGGCCTTAACATCGTAATTTTATCCCGGGTTGGGTACAGGTGTTAAGTCGGGAGAATATCGGTATCAGAGGTAATATGGATGTGACACACGATAATCAGGAATAAATTTTGTTTGACCTATTACTCTTCTGCGTACTGGTAGTGCGAGTAATAGATTTTGAGACAAAACCCAACAGAGGAAATATAGACGTGATAGGTTTCGTAGTCTTAACACCATGTCTTTGTAGAAGCATGGAATTTCACGATCAGAAATCCTATGCGCCAAACACTACATGCGCCAGGGAGCTCAGAAAAAGTACTTGACAAAGCAAAACAAAGATATAGACATTGAAAGAGGATTTTTTATTTACATATAAAAGTCTATTACATGTCTAGAAAAGGCTGTACAAAGGAGAACTTCTACAAAAAGAAAAGACCCTAAGTCTACAGCCAGGCGCAGCGATCATCATGCGCTCTTGAATAGGCACAACAGCCACCATGCGCTCTCAGTCAGGCACATCCCACCATGAGCTCTCAGTCAGGCGCATCCCACCATGCGCCCTCAGCAGGGCGCATCCTGTCAGCAACTCAGTTATGTGCATCCTCAGTTATGTGCATCCCTTCAGCAGCTCAGTTATGTGCCACCCTTCCAGCCAGGCTCACCAGGAAGTGTCAGCATATGCGCCGTCTAATGCTTCGACTAATAAAGCATTTATTGAGCAGAACGAGGGTGGCAATCAATCCTCTAGCTGGAGGAAGAGCTCCCCAAACCAAGGAAAAGAGGAGTACCGTAAATCAACCTGTGGCCAGAGGAGGCTTCGAAAGAGCCTCCAAAGACCAAGGAAGACCGCAATCGAAACCGCGGCTAAAGGAGCAGCTTTCAACACAACCAGAATAGGCAACACCCACTCTGACAGAAGAAAGAGCCTCCAAAGCCGCAGCACCACAATTCCGATCTTCGGCTCTTCCAGCATAACGGAGACGAGGCTCGAGCATCCCGATCTTTGGATGCAACAGGCACCTTCCGCCTGCCTCAGAAGCCCTCGACTCCAACTTTTGGATGTAACAGTCACCTTCAAGTGCATCAATGAAGACATTACGTCACATCTTCACCTTCGGGAGCATCTCATCAACAGAGTGTGCTCGAGCAAACAAATTCACTTCGGAATGACGTGAGAGAACGAGAAACAAACTCTCTCCATGCCACTATTTATAGGCCGGACAAATCAAACCCATGCGCCCAGTGGATGGCTCTCCGAATCCCGTGCAACGAATTTGTATTAAATGGATGAACCAGACGCTTCGAATTCAGCCAAGTCAAAAACGGCTATTTAAAGCACTCGAAGAACGTAACAGTCGCACTATTAAAGACGTGCCATACGGAGTGGATGCGCCGGTCAGGCCGCGCATCACACAGACGCGTCTCTCAGCACCAAGCGCTTCACAAAGTATGCGCCCCCATGCGGCCCCATGTGCCTAGTGGAACGTCGATCGATGCGTCCACTCAACAGTCCATCAAATGTCAAAAACATTAAATGCTGAAGTCTGACAGAGTTGGTAGCACGCCTCCCGAAGACTGAACAGTTGACAGCTTTTTCAGAAAATGAAGGGTCGCCAACGTCAGCATCATCATTACATTTCTCCGACGGTTACAGCCACGTGGCCGCCCAACCACTCGTATGCGCCTCCGCAGCCATGCGCCCAAAGCTCTGCATGCGCCTCGAGCCATACGCATCAGACTTTCTCTGATACCTAAACACAGAAGTAATGTCACTACTGAAGCTCTGCATGCGCCTTAAAAGCCATGCGCTCCAGACTTCTCTCTGATCCCAAAAGATAGGAGTAAAGTCGCTACTGAAGCTTCGCATGCGCCTCAAAAGCCATGCGCCCTGAATGGTTCGTAACTCCTAAAAGTTATGAGCCAAAGTCTCCTCATGTCCCCAATCCCAGGCGCATCCTACAGATTATTTCCTACCAAATCCGAGATCTCTGAGCCATGGGCCGATGACACGTGTCCTTTGACTCGATTCACCCAAGATCACAGCAACAGAAAGATCCTCTTCTCTGCTACGTGCCGGCCCACAACAGCATGAAGAATTCAACCCCTCAATCAGGGCGCATCGTCCATGCGCCTCCATCAGCAATCATCACGTGGCGTCCCCGCGTCCAGGCGCATCCTACATATGCGCGCATAAGCAGCCAGCCTGCAAAGCTATAAATAGAAGGATCATTTCCTTCTTCCACACACACACAGAGACGAACATACATATACAGACAGAGATGTCGCACAACCACAGAGGCAAATATAGACACTCAACGTCTTCTTCCTCTTCGCAAGCTCCAACACCCAGAGCAACCCAGACCTTCAGAGAACCGATAACCGTCGTCAAATCGTCAACGGAGTCAACGCATTACCACTCGCTCCATCGGCACAAGGGACCCAGATAAACAAAAGTGTACTCTTAGGACTACATCTAAGTCCTACATTGTAATACTGTTCTGTTTGTATTGAAATTACATCAAAAGATTTTAATGGCAAACAAGCTGGCGACTCTGCTGGGGACCTCTTTCTCCTCCACCGAGAAAGTTGTGTCATAATCCGACGACGTGAAGGTGGGCTCCTCCCACAAGACGCTGGTCGTACGCCTCAATCAACAGGCGTATGAGGAGTTCATCTCTGAAGGCAGTGTGAGTCCTTCGAAGCGGCTGCCGAAGCCGAAGAAGACTCGCCATGTCTGGTGCGCAAGGTCGATGCCTCTGGCACCACCACCGAAGGGGATGCGCCGATCCAGCCTTCCCTTCCTGCTGACGTCCTCAGCAACCGAGATGCGCCTTCCGGTGCAGCGTATCTCTCGGGAAAACGTGCAGCTGACCACATTCCCCAGCCATCTTTCTCTCAGGCGAGGAAGATGCATCGACGGAGCAGGGGCACAGCTAATGCCCCGCGCATCACCTCCGATGCGCCACAGAAGGTCTCTGTCTTTGACAGACTCACTCGTTTTAGTGGCGAGGAGAATTTGGATTCTGAGTACTACGCGCCCCAGCGGGCTAGTATGAAGAAGTCCAAGGCAGCATGGGCCATGCGCCCCAAATGTGCTATGCCAACAGCAAGCCAGAGGCATGCGCTCACAATCATGCGCGCTGCTGATGGTAAGCTGTATAAGGTTGACTCAGGTGCTTCTGTGCCAGAAACGAGCCAACCTTCAAAGTCCTTATCTCACTTTGGCGCATCTATTACGTTCGCAACTAAGTCGAGTAAGGCAAACCCAGTGGTCTTGAACTCCCGCGCCCTCTCTGGTTGTGCGTCTGATGTTCGTTCAAGTCACTTTAAATGTTGTTCCCCCACTACTGATCGGAACGCCTGTTTGGTGTTGGATCAGGGGGTGCAGCATTCACTTGACTACCCCGACGCTTGGCCTTGCCATGCGCCTAAAGGGAGTACAAAGGTGGCACTCTTCTCCAACGATCTGCGTAACATGATCACTCACCAGCGCCGATCAGGAGAGTCGACTGACAAGCACGATGCGCCCCTCACAGGGCATACTTGTGTTGTAGTCACCATCAACTGCTGTTGCAAGGCAGCAGTCCCACCAAGACAGTCGGTGTTCCAGTGGCTGCAATCATCGACACCCCTCCAACGTCGCCTCGGGAAGAAGGTGTCAACAAAAGATGAGCCAAGGGTTGCCTCATACAACGTGATCTCTAACTCTACGTCAGTCCGAAAAGCGACTGACAATTCTTCGTCCTCGTCCAAGAGCCAGCCGAGGAAAACCAAGACAAGTGTCTCGTCCTCCGGCGTGTTCGAAGGCACTCGAGGGAGGAAGAAGATCTTGGAGGAAGCTGGTGGTAGTCAGACCCTTATTGAGCCTCCTTCCGAAAACGAAGGTGCCCTCCAAAGCACAGCTGGGGTGGATCTTTATCCTCGAGGCGAAGTCAGCCTCCCGGACGTAGCAGGGGGTCGTCTAGCCCCTGTGGATCTACATCTCGAAGGCGAAGGAGTCCTTCAAAATAGGACTGAGGATAATCAGGCCCTTACGGATACTTCTCCCGAAAGAGAGGGTGTCCTCCAAAACATAGCTGGGGTTAATCTAGCCCCTGCGGATCTGATTCTCGAAGACGAGGGTGTCCTTCAAGACAGAACTGAGGGTAATCAGACCCTTGCAGATGCTCCTGTCGAGAATGTTCCCCAAACATAGCTGGGGGTGGCCAAGACAAAGCTCCAGGAGAGGCAACTCCCCTATAGGAGAGTGAAGCCTCAACCGATCCATCCACTTCCAGCCGCGTCATGACAGTATACATGGCTGGGGGTGATACCGAGTCTGATATGTCGCCACCAGACCTCGTCCAGCACATGGATACATTGGAGGGAGGACTAAAAACCCTCTCTGTCTCCATGCAAACGCTGACTCAAGAAGTGTTTGAGATACGGTCAGCCTTGGCCAGGACACCTTCTACCGGTCCCGACCCAGGGGCCAATGGAGAATCAAGTATACCCCTTCAACGGGTATCCTTGGATACGGATCGCCGTGAAGCACCTCGGACGTCGGAGCCCTCAAATGCTCAACTCCAGGTGGTACCACCTTTTCCGACTCCTAGCTCCACGGAAGACGTGGTCGAGATGATCAGGGACCTGCGCGAACGCTTTGAGTCCAAGAATAGACAAGAGGAGCGCCAAAAGATGGGCATCCCCCAACCTTATCCCCTCGAATGGAACAAGGTGGTTTATCCTCCCAAATATAAACCACAAACATTGACGCCATACGACGGAAAGGACTCTCCGTGTCGCTATCTGACGTACTTCCAGTCCCAAACGGAACATCTTCCGAAGGAGGACGCGCTACTCACCAGCATATTTGTCGAGGCACTGAAAGGAGTGGCATACGACTGGTACTGCAGCCTTCCCGACAATTCCATATCTTCCTTCGACGACTTGACGCGCCTTTTCCTCGACTGTTTCTACGACGGCAGGAAGGACATGACAATGGCGTCCCTCATAGAGATACGCCAGAAGGAAAAGGAAACAGTTCGAGTGTTCATCGAACGCTTCTGACAGGCCTGCTTCAGACTGCCCCCGGGCATGCCAGAACATGCACTCCTTTCCTCCTGCAGCATGAACATGCTGCCTGCAGTCAAACTCTGTCTCAACTCTACTCCTCCTCCCGACTGGAGTTCCTTGATCATCGAAGCAGAAGCAGCAGAAAAGAAGGCGTCCAATGCTCGCCTTCTGGGAGTTAGTTTCCCTGCCTTTGAGGACAAGGGGAAACGGCCAGCAGCCAACAACCCCGAACAAGAGACGAAGGGGAAACAGGCGTTGACTGTCAATGCCTCAAAAGGTGCATCAGCGCCTACTCAGAAGCCTCCACTTTCACCAAGGCCAAAGAAGGTTTATTCGTTCAACGATGAAGACACCCTGCAACTCTTTGAGATACTGAAGCAAGGTGACAAGATCAAGCTGCCGGACCCGAAGCGTCCCGACGAGGTTGGAAAAGTAGATAATCCGAGGTACTGTCACTACCATCGGTTTGTCGGACAGCCAACCAAGGACTGCTACGTCCTCAAAAACTATATCTAGTGCATGATCAATGCGAATGTTATCTCTGTCGACTATGAAGAGAAGACGGTATCGGCCAACGTGGTGTCACTTCAATTCGGCACCTTGCCGCCAACTACAATACAAGATGGCGGCGTCTCCATCCCTAAGGCGACAATAGAGGTGGTTAACTTACCACCTACTCGTGACAACGTGAGTTGACTCATCCCACTCACCACATCTCGGGGAGAGATCTTATGGGTTCACCCTGATCATGTCTCCGAGGTTACTCAACCGGAGGTACGCCCTACCTCCAAATCCAAAGAGAGGAAGATTAAGTCTTGCCACATGGTCTCTTCCTCAGCAGAAGAGGCACTTCTTGTACAGACGCAGTCACAACAGAACGCCCAACCCGACGAAGCTGCCGTCGAGGTGGTGCCTCCTTGCACCGTCCCTGCTGTCCAGAAAGAGGGCCCGTCTAAGCCCCCAGCAGCCAATAAGCAGAAGCATGTAGAGGCCCGCTTCGATAGGCCTCTGCGAAAGGAGAATGCTTCGTGGCTAGCAAAGCCCCACAAACTTCGATATACTGGCACAACTGGCCAGTTCTCCTGCCCGTCTATCTCTGTTCGAGCTCCTTCGTCTTTCCAAAGACACTCGAGAAGCTCTCTGTGAAGCTCTGAAAGATGCCGAATCCTTCATTAGTCAAGTCAAGCAGCCTGAAGATCTTCCGACTGCATGTGCGTACTGTTATTGTACGGATGAGGTTATCCCCAATATAACCTTCACCCAAGAAGACATGCTGCTCAAGCACAACCGACACAACAGGCCGCTGCATTATACAGGGTATATCGATTCAGTCAAGTTGAAGCGGATTCAAATCGATCCGGGGTCTTCCCTCAACATCATTCTGAAGATGCTGTTGTCAACACTTAGGATTCTGTTGGATCGTCCATGGCTGCATGAGTACATGGTGGTGCCATCTACGCTCCACCAATGTATGAAGTACGTGTCCACCAGCGACGTCATCCGGACGGAGTTCGCGAACATTGACCCTTTCAAAGGGGTTGAAGCCTACTTCACCGATTCCTCCTTGTATAAGTCACCTGACGAGGAGGAAGCCAATGATGCTGACGATGAGGCAGAAACGGCAGCAGAGCCGGACATGGAGCCTGAAATGACTCCCGATGCTCCTTTGAAGATCCGACTCAAAGGCAAACCGCCTCAGAAGTTGCCTCCCATGAACATCAAGCAACCTGGGAAAGCACCAACTGCTCCTGAAGCCCCCTTGAAGATACGGCTCAAGGGAAAGCCGCCTCAAATATCGACTCCCCTTGTGGCAAAACTACAGGGGAAGACACCAATCACCGGAGGCACAGTAGAGGCACCTTTGAAGGTGCGTCATAAAGGCAAGCCGCCACAACTCAAGTTGCCGGAGAAGGCCCACATAGTCCTCTCGGACCCCAGGACCAACGCTGCGGTGGACTCTCCCGATCCTACCCCAGTACTCACAGATGAAGAGCTAGGGGAATATATCTCTGCTGATGTAGATGCACCCTCTTTGAACAATGTAATCCCGCGGGATAAAATCTCGTGTTTCATCAATAATAAAGTGTCTTTTAATTATTCTAGTCTTCCACATTGGAATGCCATGTATACATTAGATAACGCTCTACCGTCTTTGCAAACACAAATAACGATCGTCCATCATGTAAATCGAGTAGTCCCGTCCCAAGGGGTCTGTTTCATAGTCCCGCCACGGAGTCGAGACGAAGAATCCATCATCTTCGGCAAAGTTGAGCGTCATCAAGACCTCCCGCCACTCGAGCCAGAACCAGATACCGGCAAAATACAAATCTATCGGTACACAGACATCGCAAAGTACCTCATCCAGAAGATGGGTTACGATCTACAAAGCAACAAAGGCCTGAACTACGGCAAGGGTCGACGTCTCCCTCTTCGGCTTCCAACACCTAAAAGAAAGTCGCAGGACTACTATAATCGAACTCGTCGGGGGGTGGGCTATGTCACGCCTTCGTCAACTCCAGAGAGTTCGGACGCAGAAGAAGTAGAACATTCTCACTCATCCGAAGCATCAACTTGGGATTCCGATACCAGTATCGGCTCAGTCTTCAAGAAAGTGCTGTCAGCCAACATGACATCTGCACAATCTCAAGAAGATGAAGGCGAAGACCAAACGCCAGAATTCTTCGAAGAAGAACCCTGGGATCAACGCCTGGAAGAATAATGGGAGTCTTATTTTGAATTACACGAACCTCCCACCGAAGACGAAGTCGAACAGATCGACCTTGGGGACGGATCTTCTTCCAAACCCATCTTCGTCAGCAAAAGCCTAAAAGGAGAAGACCAAGAATCTTTAATCCAGCTGGCTAAAGAGTATATCGATGTCTTCGCCTGGAGCTACGAAGATATGTCGGGACTTGATCCCCAGATCGCGATGAATAGGCTTAATATCTTACCTGATGCCAAGCCTATTAACAACAACAGCGACGCTTTCGTCCGGACATCATGAACGCCATCGATCAGGAGGTGGACAAACTCTTGACCAGCGGCTTCATCCGTGAAGAACAACACCCGAATTGGAAAGCCAACGTCATCCCTGTCACCAAGAAGAATGGAAAGATACGAGTTTGTATCGACTTCAGGGACCTCAACACTACTTGCCCGAAGGATGAATTTTCGCTTCCAATCACCGACGTGATGATCGACAATACATGTGGCTTCGAATGCAGGTCTTTTATGGACGGGTATTCGGGCTACAACCAGATCAAGATGTTCTCCGATGACGCAAAACACACATCATTCAGGACTTCGAAGGGTGTTTTCTGCTACACAGTGATGCCCTCCGGCTTGAAGAACGCTGGTACGACATAGCAACGAGCTATGAGCACCATTTTTTGTCAGCATCTTCGCAAGACAGTCGAATGCTATGTTGACGACATCGCAGTCAAGAGCCGTCTCAAAGGTGACCACCTGCAAGACCTCAAGATAGTCTTCGATCTCATGCGAGCGCATCAACTCAAGATGAACCCCGCTAAATCCTTCCTAGGGGTTTCTAGCGGAAAGCTCTTGGGCTTCATTATCACGGCGAAAGGCATTCATGTCGATCCCGAGAAGACCAAAGCCATCCTCGATATAGACCCTCCGAAGAACCTCCGAGAACTTCGAGGCCTACAGGGGCGTCTGGCATACATCCGGAGGTTCATAGCAAACCTTTTCGGAAAATGTTAACCCTTCACTCAGCTCATGAAGAAGGGAGTCACTTACGACTGGACAGAGGAATGCCAAAAAGCTTTCGACGACATCAAGGCTTATCTGACGAGCCCTCCAGTCCTGGTGGCACCAGTCGTCGGTAAACCATTTCTCCTCTATGTCCGTACCATGGATCATTCTTTCGGTGCTCTGCTGGCTCAGAACAACAATACAGGCTATGAGCAAGCTATTTACTACCTCAGTAGAACATTGAACGGGGCCGAACACCGGTGCAACCCCGTTGAAAAGGAGTGCTTGGCTTTGGTATTTGCCATCCAAAAGACTCGCCATTATGTCTCGGACCAGACAATTCATGTCATTTCCCGAGTCAATCTGCTCAGAGTCCTCATGACGAAGCCAGGATCATTAAACTCCCGGCTTGCCACATGGGCGATCTTGCTAACGCCATACAACATGGTGTTCGTTCCACAAAAAGCCGTTAAGGGTCAAGCTCTGGCTGACTTTTTAGCTGCACACCCCATCCCAGAGTCCTCAAGACTCTATGAAGACATCCCGGATGAGGTCCAAGAATCAAACGTCACCGAAGAAGGCTCTATCTGGCAGATGTTTTTCGATGGCGCTTCAAGAACAGTCTCCAAAGGCCAAATCATCGCAGGAGTGGGGGTGGTATTAGTCTTCCCTGATCAGTTGGTCATCCAGCGTGCTTACTCCCTTTCAAAGCCGTGGTCCAACAATGTTGTCGAGTACAACACACTCATCATGAGACTCCAGTTGGTACAACAGCTGGGGGTGAATTATCTGGAAGCCTACGGCGACTCAAAACTCGTCGTAAACTAGATCAGAGGGCAATACGAAGTTCGCCATGAAGATCTGATCCCTTACCATGAAGTTGCATTGAACATCATTTCAACCTTCACTGGGTTCTTCGTCGAACATGTACCTCGTCTACAAAACCTGGAGGCTGATGCTCTGGCTGGCCTCGCAGTCTCATTGGCAGTACCCCTTGGGACTCAATACTACGTCACAATAGTGGGTCGAGACTTAGTCTGTCCTAAAATTAACCTATGCTCACAAAAAGCCCATACCATGTCAACGACTACTGGTGTTAACATCCGAGATTGGAGATTCCCGTTCATCGACTTCGCTGTCTACAGAATTCTCCCAGAGGTCCCGAAAGAAGTCGTCTCAGTCAGGAGGCACTCTCTTCGATTCTACTACGATACAGCTACTAAAATTTTGTACCGACGCTCCTATGATGGACTTCTCCTTCGATGTTTGTCCAATGAAGAAGCAGCCGAAGCCCTTCGAGAAGCTTACGATGGAACCTGCGAGGCCCATCAACCTGGCCCTAAGTTGCAGGACCGACTGCGACGCATGGGCTACTACTAGCCAACTATGGCCGCTGACGCTGTCGACTATGCTAAGAACTGCCATGCATGCCAGCTTCACGCAGACTTCATTCATACACCGTCAGAACCACTACATCCTACAGTCGCCTCCTGTCCCTTCGAAGCTTGGGGAATGGACATTGTGGGACCGATCACCCCTCCTTCATCGAGAGGACACCGCTTCATCCTAGCCATCACCGACTACTTCTCCAAATAGACAGAAGCAGTTCCACTGGCAGAAGTGAAAAGCTCCATGATGATCAGCTTCATCAAGCACCATGTCATCTACCGTTTCGGGGTACCCCGGAGGATCATCCACGATAATGGTCCTCAGTTCATCATCCATGTTTTCAGCAGATTCTGTGACAAGAATCGCATTCAGAACGTGATATCAACCGCCTACAATCTGGCATCAAACAGATTGGCCGAGGTATTTAACAAGACTATCGTCAGGCTACTCAAAAAGGTCATGTCATCCAACAAACGCGACTGGGACGAAAAGCTCGGCGAATGCCTTTGGGCCTACCGCACAACGGTATGGACCCCGACAGGCAACACACCATTCTCTCTGGTCTACGGGGGCGAAGCGGTACTACCTCTCGGGATCCAGATACCCTCACTCCGCGTAGCAATCACAAACCAACTCATAGAAGAGGACAATCAACGTCGTCATCTGCGGGAACTGGAGGCACTTGACGAAAAGCGTCTCCTAGCTCAACAACGCATCAAACTCTACCAAGCTCGTATATCACAGGCTTTCAACAAGAAGGTCAAGCAGAGGACTTTCCAAGTAGGCAACCTGGTTCTGGCAGTCAGGAGGCCGATGGTGTTGACTCACAAGACACCAGGAATGTTCGAGCCCAAGTGTGAAGGACCTTTCATCATAGAGACGATATACTCAAACGGTGCTTACCGCCTCGCCAAATCCAATGGGGACTTGTTCATGATGCCCATCAACGGCAAGTTCCTAAATAAGTACTACTTTTGACATCTTTCAGACATGTACTTCTACAAGGGGATCGGTGGACCCAATCATAAGGGCTCGCATACAATCCTTTCCACAAAATCATACGCTTTCGGAACCCAGCTATTCCGTGGCATCCTCCAGTAGAAGGACAACCACGTCCACATTACCTCTGAGTTGTTCCCCTATGCCCTACAAAGCGGAATCTTATATTCTATAAGACTACGCTACCCATCATGTTTACCACATCCACATTACCTCTGAGTAAACATCCCGTACAGAAAACCCCTACGTTGTCGTACATTAATCGCAGAACTTCCACGTCCACATTACCTCTGAGTAGTTCCGCGTATCCCCCAGAGTCATTCCTACCACGTCCATAACACCTCTGAGTAGGAAGATTCTATCATTTAAATCCCATATTTGCCATGTCCACATTACCTCTGAGCAAACATGTTAGTTCTCTCAAACTTATTATTTGTTCCTAAAAACCAAGGTACGCAAAAGATAATAGGTCCACACAAATTATCAAGTTCATGACAGCAAAAATGAACACATCACAGAAAATTTTGTATTTCTTTATTCTAAAAAAAGAGAGTAAAGGATTACACCCTCCCCAGCAAGAGTTGCAAATACACAAAAAGAAGAGACTACAATCCCTAAACATCCCCAGGGTTGGCTGAAAGCTCTTCAATCCGATGCCTCAACTCTGTCGCCGGAGTCTCCACAGTCGCCAGGACCCGGCGTTCAGCTTTTTGACGCATCGCTTCTATAGCCTCAGGAGAAGTGTCATCCTCATGCTTCTCATCCAACTGCTGCCGCTGCTGAGCTAGAGTAAGAGCCCGGTGGGTGAAAGCTGCTTCCTCCTTATTGAATGCTACATGTTCAGCCTGGACACGTTCGATATCTAATAGGAGTCGGGCCCGCTGGTCCTCAAGGCGGCGGATCTGGGCATCAACCTCCGCGATACTAGCGTCCAACGCCGCTCGCGACTCCACCTTCTCTTGCGTAGACTGAGACAACTGCTCCACTGCAGCTTCAGTCTCAGCCACTTCGCGTTTCCAAACACTCACGGTGGCCTGGTAAGAGGACTCAGTCTCAGCGATCAGCTTCTCCTTTTTCGCGTCTATCAGGACGGAGAGGTTATTTCGCTGGATACACTAAAATTTGGAAAGCCGCTGGTCCAACTCAACCACTGAGGCTTCTAGAATGTCGGCCATATGATCATGGCCCTGGTGAAGACGGATCAGGTTGATATGAGGCAGTGCCAGAGTTTTTGCCGTCGTAAAGCTCCCATTGGCGTCCATCACTGCCGATACGCCCCTCTGCAGCGTTTTATACACCGTCTCGATGATGAACTTCACATATTCATCTGCATCCGCCAGCACCTGCGGCGTCATAGCAGGAGTCAGAGGAGTTGCTCTAGATAGCGGACCGGAAGAAGGCCCGCCTGCCTCAACCTGCGAGGCTGGATCCTCGACATCAATAGGCTCTTCATCAACAGGGGCTTGACTACTAGCCCAAGGAGCCAAAAGAATGGAGAAAGCCGAGAGAGGCATCGATATAGTACCCCAAGTAGAAGGAGCAACAGAGGGTTCCACCAAACCCATACCCTTCTCAAGCTCGAAAGAACCACCGACGTCAGTGGCTACCTAATCAGGCCCCAACGTGCTATCAGCAGCCAGTACGGGACATTCCCCCTCCGACAGAATGGAGAGATCAATACTTGTCTCCTGACTCGCCCCTGGAGTCAGGACCGGCAGACGAGTCTCATTTTCCTCGTCATATCCCTCTATAGGGACAGAATCTGTCGTAACCTCCCGGTCGGCAGCCACCTCAGCTTCCGCTGCTGAGTCTGGGGTAGGGCTCGGCAACGCTACAGCCGACCTCCCCTCATCATGACAAGAAGGGGAATCAACCTTCTCCTCTATTCCAATCACATCTGTTGCCCCCGTAACAGACTCATGTAACTCTGAATGAACGTCATATGAAGACGACGAACTCCACTCCACTTCATCATCAGGAAGCCCCGTGTCCACAGGACCCTCAACGTCCAAGGTCCCCATGGTGGCCTTCATCACCTCGGAAGCTGCTACATCCTCAACTTCCCTTCTAACATAATCTGGGGATGCCGGAGTCTCCACAACAACGACATCATCTGGATTCTCCTCCATGGGAGACATCATAATCAGCAGAATGCACTTTTCAGATGAGCCCACCACATCCTTTGGCCTGCTGCCACCAGATTTTGGAGTACGGGGTCTCCTTTTGAGCAGCGGCTACAAAAAGAAAGCATAAGTCACACGAAATGTTGAACCTGAATTGGACTATATGGGACACCCTTACCTCCGTGGGTGTTGAGTCCGACGACATAGTCGGTGACGATGCCTTCTTCTGCCTCTTTGATGCAGAAGAGCCAGCCTCTGTATTCGCACGTCTTTTCGGCTGATCAACCAAAGGTTCTGCCTGACCTCCTGGAGATACGGCAGGGGTACCTCGATAACCCACCTCTGGCGGAAGGTGCGATCGAGCCCTCGCCGATACGTTCCCGGTCACTGCTAACGGGGTGCCTACAACAAGACTGGTCTCCCTATCATATCCGGGAGACATGGCAGCCATAACACAGTAAAATTTGGCGGCCGAGAAAAGAATCTATGGCCGTAGATTCTGGACGGGCAGCGTAAAGCGAACTCCGGTACATCCGGCATTATAGTAATGCCAAGCTCGTGCACCATCCAGCAAGCTTACAATATACCCCAGGTTGATACTGTGGTTATCCAACATCAACTGAGCATAACCAAATTGTCGTGCAAAACGGCTTGGTAAATATGGTTCCAGATAGCACTGATTCATGTTTCGGTATACCAGGTGAGACGGCCGGATACTTTGCAACCAGCAGAATCCCCATAGAGACAGAGTGGTAGCATCTTCACCCGAATCTATTAAGTCTCCATTGGCCTCAATACCCAAAAAGACAGGACTTACTTTGGTGATCTTCCACCCCTGAAGACGGGATAAAACTTTTCTGCAAACAAGAACGCCATAATGCAACCAGCTCCTCTGGTGGAAACGGCGAAGGAATGCATCTCCGGCCCTATGATCTTCTTCCGAGCCCGGACTCATTACATTGGGATGGTGTAAAATCAACCACCCCATCAAATAGTGAAATGGCAGTTCGGCACGGGGAAAGTTGTCATTTCTACCGCGATCATGAACCATATTTCCCGTAAATTCCCGTAAGCCTCGCAGCAGGTTACACACCATCGCGGGGAGTAGAGCCAAACGCCGACCAAAAACCAACTTCACATCTGGCAGGATTAGATTCCGGGTCACCCTCTCTACAGAGCCTGACCCGCCCGAGAAGACATAATCCTGTAGCCAAACCATCTGATACGCCGCTAACACTGCTTTCGGCGACATCCTATGAGTAAGGTGCCAGAAACAGCTATAGGAGCGTCCCTCCGACTGCCGATCCTCGTTCTCCCGGGGATTCTTTTTATCTAACCTGCTCATTTCAGAAAGCACCTCGCTACAGGGAAGCGCTGGCGGAGTGGTAAACTAAGAGGGATCCTCCTTGTCTTGATTGAAGATGTAATCCCTCCAGGCGGTCACATGAGGCTGTGATCCGCTTTTATCCCTCTTCTGCATATAGTAATGATGACTCGCCACTTCCTTAAAGACGGCCATCATCTCCTCAGCTTTGTCCTCCAAGACTTGGAACTCCTCGTTGGTCGGAAAATACTCCTCATAAGGTTCTGACCCCCAAGGGAGCTTTGACACCTCGTATATTTCATGAAGTGCAAGTCCCAGCTCCCCCACCGAAGTGAAGAAAGTTCCGGTCTGGGTATTAAACATCTCCAGGAGCACGAGGAACATATGCCTGTTAATGTCAACGCCTGCCTGAGTAGCACGGATTACGGCAAACAGACCAATCTCTCGAAGTTCAGTTTGAAACTGCGACAGGATCCAGAGTGTCAGTTTGTCCCATTTGGAAACGTAATGACACCAACCCTCTACCCGAAATTCACCTTTCGGGTATGATTGCTCCATCAACAGAATACGATTTGCAAAAGTCGAAGCACTAAAGGCAAATGTATTGATGGGAACATCATTGTAGATACTTCCAGGGCGTAGAGTCTGCCAGGTGAAAGAAGGCCCAGACCGCACGGCGGCCAAAGTATCCCTTTGATCGGAGGCAGAGTCGATCTTGATGATACCTGCCGCCGCTCTCCCCTGAGAAGGAGTTAACTCCCAAGACATCCTCCTCTTCGAAGCAAGACGACAGAAAGCCATCAAAGGCCATTGACGTTCAAGTTTTTTAACAGTCATAGGCACTCCTTTTGCTGTAAAGAACCAATCTTCCTTGACCTTCAACACCTTTGCTTCAATAGAAGTAAGGCGGTCCCCAAACAGGAACTCGGGTTTCAGGAAGGTCACTTTATCAGAAATGGCAGATTTCAAAATGCCACGCTCCATCATCCGTTTGAGGAACCCATGCGGTTGTTCCCGAATTTGAGTCATTCTTTCGGGGGGCTGATCCTGCATAATAGCAGCTTGAGCAGGGTTTATCACCTCCTCTTCGTAATCCACTCCCATCTGGCAGAGGGCAGCATCCAGAAGCACTTCATTCAAGGGTGGGACGGTCATCGACACTGATAGTCAACAAAGAAGACAAAGATTCAGGGATATTGGAAACAATAAAAGAATTTGAACCTCTTCCTCATCAAAAGCGCATAAGGCTCAGGCGCATCTGAAGAAGCTTCGGCGCATCATTAGGGTCTAAGCCCATGTGCACCAGCAGTAAAGCGTCGGCACATCATCAGGGTCTAAGCCTATGCGCGTCAGCAGTTGAGCTTCGGTGCATCTTCAGGGCTTAAACCCATACACGTCAGCAGTGGAGCTTCGGCGCATCATCTGGGCTTAAACCCATGCGCGTTAGCAGTTGAGCTTCGACGCATCTTCAGGGTTTAAACTCATGCGTGTCAGCGGAAAAAACCTTAGCACATTATCAGGACTCAAGGTCCATGCGCGTCGGCATATGTATGGTACAGGAAGAGGGTGATAAAACTCACCAACTATCGACGACCGAACGTCGACAGGCGGACGGGGAAAATCAGCCGTGGCAGCCTCTACGGGCTCTTTTTCTTTGCCTCGTCCCTTCCCAGCACCGCCATGAGGAGTCTTGGCAGCCATTCCTTCAAGGGAGAAAGTTAAGGTTTTTTCGAAGAAGAACTCTAAAGAATGAAAGCAAGGAGAAGATGAACTCTCTCTCTCCACCTCACGCCTATTTATAGGCTCAGTCGCACGCGTGAACCGATGAGGTGTGACCTCAGCCGCCGCCTCGGGTTCTGCGAGGAGGTAACTACAAATAAATCCAAAAAGATCATCATTAATCTTTTTGGTTATCGAAGCGTTATCATTTGCATTAACTGAGAGGAGCATGCGCCCCATCACTGATGCGCGGAGCATCTATGCGCCCGAACAGTCATGCGCCCCAACCACCATGCTTCTTATTCAAAGTATTCCAAAACTTTGACAAAAAAAGTTTTGAAAACTTTCAAGGGGGTCTTGTAGAAGCATGTAATTTCACGATCAGAAATTCTATGCGCCAAATATTACATGCGCCAGGGAGCTCAGACAAAGTACTTGACAAAGCAAAACAAAGATATAGACATTGAAAGAGGATTTTTTATTTACATATAAAAGTCTATTACATGTCTAGAAAAGGCTGTACAAAGGAGAACTTCTACAAAAAGAAAATACCCTAAGTCTACAGCCAGGCGCAGCGATCATCATGCGCTCTTGAACAGGCGCAGCAGCCACCATGCGCTCTCAGTCAGGCATATCCCACCATGCACTTTCAGTCAGGCGCATCCCAGCATGCGCTCTCAGTCAGGCGCATCCCACCATGTGCCCTCAGCAGGGCGCATCCTGTTAGCAGCTCAGTTATGTGCATCCTCAGTTATGTGCATCCTCAGTTATGTGCATACCTTCAGCAGCTCAGTTATATGCCATCCTTCCAGCTAGGCTCACCAGGAAGTGTCAGCATATGCGCCGTCTAATGCTTCGACTAATGAAGCATTTATTGAGCAGAACGAGAGTGGCAATCAACCCTCTAGCTGAAGGAAGAGCTCCCCAAACCAAGGAAGAGAGGAGCACCACAAATCAACTTGTGGCCAGGGGAGGCTTCGAAAGAGCCTCCAAAGACCAAGGAAGACCGCAATTGAAACCGCGGCTAAAGGAGCAGCTTTCAACACAACCAGAATGGGCAACACCCACTCTGACAGAAGAAAGAGCCTCCAAAGCCGCAGCACCGCAATTCCGATCTGCGGCTCTTCCAGCATAACGGAGACGAGGCTCGAGCATCCCGATATTTGGATGCAACAGGCACCTTCCGTGTGCCTCAGAAGCCCTCGACTCCAACTTTTGGATGTAACAGTCACCTTCAAGTGCATCAATGAAGACATTGCATCGCATCTTCACCTTCGGGAGCATCTCATCAACAAAGTGTGCTCGAGCAAACAAATTCACTTTGGGAGGACGTGAGAGAACGAGAAACAAACTCTCTCCATGCCACTATTTATAGGCCGGCAAATCAAACCCATGCGCCAAGTGGATGGCTCTCCGAATCCCGTGCAACGAATTTGCATTAAATGGATGAACCAGACGCTTCAAATTTAGCCAAGTCAAAAATGGCTATTTAAAGCACTCGAAGAACGTAACAGTCGCACCATTAAAGACATGTCATACGGAGCGGATGCGCCGGTCAGGCCGTACATCACACAGACGTGCCTCTCAGCACCAAGTGCTTCACAAAGCATGTGCCCCCATGCGGCTCCATGCGCCTAGTGGAACGCCGATCGATATGCCCACTCAACAGTCCATCAAATATCAAAAACATTAAATGCTGAAGTCTGACAGAGTTGGCAGCACGCCTCCCGAAGACTAAACAGTTGACAGCTTTTTTAAAAAACGAAGCATCGCCAACGTCAGCATTATCATTACTTTTCTCCGATGGTTACAGCTACGTGGCCGCCCAACCACTCGCATGCACCTCCGTAGCCATGTGCCCAAAGCTATGCATGCGCCTCGAGCCATGCACATCAGACTTTCTCTAATCCCTAAAGACAGAAGTAAAGTCACTACTGAAGCTCTGCATGCGCCTCAAAAGCCATGCGCTCCAGACTTCTCTCTGATCCCAAAAGACAAGAGTAAAGTCACTACTGAAGCTTCGCATGCGCCTCAAAAGCCATGCATCCTGAATGGTTCGTAACTCCTAAAAGTTATGAGCCAAAGTCTTCTCATGTGCCCAATCCCAGGCACATCCTACAGATCATTTCCTACCAAATTCGAGATCTCCGAGCCATGGGCCGATGACACGTGTCCTTTGACTCGATTCACCCAAGATCTCAGCAACAGAAAGATCCTCTTCTCTGCTATGTGCCGGCCCACAACAACGGCATGAAGAATTCAACCCCTCAATCAGGGCACATCGTCCATGCGCCTCCATCAGCAATCACCACGTAACGTCCCCACGTCCAGGCGCATCCTACATATGCGCGTATGAGCAGCCAGCCTGCAAAGCTATAAATAGAGGGATCATTTCCTTCTTTCATACACACACACAGACGAACATACATATACAGACAGAGATGTCGCACAACCACAGAGTCAGATACAGACACTCAACGTCTTCTTCCTCTTCGTAAGCTCCAACACCCAGAGCAACCCAGACCTTCAGAGAACCGATAACCGTCGTCAGATCGTCAACGGAGTCAACGCATTACCACTCGCTCCATCGGCACAAGGGACCCAGATAAACAAAAGTGTACTCCTAGGACTACATCTAAGTCCTACATTATAACACATTTCTGTTTGTATTGAAATTACATCAAAAGATTTTAATGGCAAACATTCTTTTATCCCGGGTTGGGTACAGGTGTTAAGTCAAGAGACTATCGGTATCAGAGGTAATATGGACGTGACATACGATAATCATGACCAGAAAGTTTGCTCAGAGATGGCAATAATCTTGGCAGACTCCGGTGTGATAAAGCATTAGAGTGAAAGTTCAAAGGTATCTGCATACATGACTTGCCACTCAGGGAGATGCCATATAAATCCACTCGAAGCAAATAGAGTGTAAGTTCAGAGGTACTTGGTGTATATAACTCGATAGCCTAGGAGATTTGGTAGTTTGAGGAAGTACCAGCATGTCCTTAGACATAGTATTTCTTCAGGAACTTGTCGTTTATGGGCATCATGGGCAAGTCTCCGTTCTGCTTCGCGAGTCGGTATGCACCGTTGGAGAACACAGTCTCGATGATGAATGGACCCTCCCATTTGGGCTAGAATTTGTTGGCGATTTTGTGAGTCATGACCATCGGTCGGCGAACGACCAAGACGAGATCGCCTATTTGGAATGTCCTCTGCTTGACTTTCTTATTGAAGGCCCGAGAGATGCGTGCTTGATAGAGCTCGATGCTTTGTTGAGTTTGCAAATGCTTCTTGTCTAAAGCTTCCAATTCTTGTAGCCGTCGGCGGTAGTTATCGTCCGACGTCAACCGGTAAGTAAGAGCCACACGAAGCGAGGGGATCTGAGTCTCCAATGGGAGAACTGCCTCGCTTCCGTACACTAGAGAGAACGGTGTATTTCCTGTAGCCGTCCGACTCGTAGTGCGGTAAGCCCATAAGCATTCGCCCAACTTTTCATTCCAGTAGCGCTTGTTTGAAGACACGAACTTCTTGAGAAGCTTGATTATGGTCTTGTTAAAGGCTTCAGCCAGACCATTGGCCGACGGGTTATGTAACGCCCCAGTCCCAAAATACATAGGACTAGGAACGTAGACATGCCAGCTGTATTCATATGAAGTACATGGGCCTCGTATGGATAAATAAGATATAAAGTGCAGTAAACCACATCTAACTAATCGCATCCACAAAATACAAGAATAAAAGATATCATATAATCAACTATGAATTGTCATTGATACAAGTAGTTGGGTGGAGACAAATCTACTACCAACTTTGAAAAGAAATACATAACAAAAGAAAGATTTTGGCGAGCGAAGTGAAGACGATCAAAGTGCAATCATCCTCGAAGAAATAGAGATGATTATGGCCACGGCTAGAACACCTGTGAAAGATAATAGCACACACCTAGCGAGATAACCAGGTCCTCAGAGAGACGTAACAAGACACATAGAATCATTCCAATATAACTGAATATAAATTGCTCAAATAAATAAGTTAATTGAATTATAACATGGTCCAATACACACCTATTGAACTAGCGTACCATCCCCCCAACCAAACAAGGACAAGAGATGGTAAACTAATTCACGATGACGTATCCTTCCATGCTATGAATCCAATATGGTATTCGGACCCCAACAAGGTTCAATACCTTCTCATCGGAGTAGTAAGCCACACGTACAACCAAACAAGGACAAGATGTGAGGAACTAATCCGCGACAAGTTATTATTCCAAGCCACGGTCAGATACAAGTACCCAAACCAAAAGTACTCGTACCTAACGGATAAAGGTGCCTAACAGTTCTAAGTGAAATGTAGTTAAGAATAATCCTTCCTACGTATGGGCCCTGGCTAAAATGGAATCGGCATGGTCCCCCCATGGGGCACCAAAGGCCCAATCAATAAGAGCATAACGTTCCGCAGAACGTCAGTGGCCATCAGTAATCATGGGTCATTAACCCCGTATCTCCAGCGGAGCTTCCGGGTCACAAGGGAAAGTGCATCGAAGCACATACGCTAAGGAATTGTTCTCCCCGCCCAATGCCTACTATGTTGTATCCACAACAGAAAACCTCTATAACCACTACGTCAAACTAGCATGCAATTATATTAGCGGTTAATCCTATCGCACGGCTTGTACGTACTGGTGGCCAGCCAATCACGTACGTCCGTATTCTACATGCGACACACAACTTCGTGGTACGACGTGTCAAGGCCAAATGAATGCAACACACAAGGTGGTCCCTTAAATCTAGGTTTAATCTGTAAGAAAAATAATACTTAGTAGGAAATATAACTGAACAGTAAGTTCTAACAGGTTATGCCATGTATCACTGTTTATTTTACATAAAGAAAATAATGAATAATGCATGAAATATGAGCTAAAATTAATAAACAGCAAATGGCAATGTGTCTTGCCTGGTAGGACACTTGGGGTACTGCAATGATCAGGGTGGCACGAACTGCGACTGCGGGTAACAACTACACAAGGTGACCTCTGGTGGTGGCATGGACAGTTCCATTGGATCCATAATGGTCAAATTAGTTAGGGTCAATAGGTGGAAGGAAAGAATTGGTAAACGAATAGGAAGATTGGGATTAGTCATGGATACGAGGATATTTAAAAGAAAATGATAATAATAATATATATTCTATTTTTAGAAAACTATTTATAATACTTGAAAAAATATTTTATAATAAAACTAGCTTTGAGATAAATATATAAAAATATAAAGATTGCTTTTAGGTAAAACCCTAGATTTGTGAAATATAGTCCATAGATGGAAGCTATATATTTATTGGTAAAACTAATATCTGATAAATACATAAAAATATAGAAAAACCAATTTAGGCTAAAAATTTATATTTTGAAATGATAAATATGATTTTGATAGCATACTACACTTATATTTAGTCAAAATATTTTTAGAATAACATGTTTAAATTCTATATATAAAAAAATTTATTTTTGGCAAGAACCCTTAATTGTCAAAGTAAAAATATTTTATATATATATATATATATATATATATATATATATATATATATATATATATATATATATATATATATATAATATATATATATTAAAAAAAAAAATATATATATATATTTTATATATATATATATATATATATATATATATATATATATATTATATATATATTATATATATATATATATATATTATATATATATATATATTTTATATATATATATATATATTTATATATATATATAATATATATATATATATATATATATATATATATATATATATATATATATATATATTATAAAAAAAATAAAAAAATATATATATTATAAAAAAAAAATCTATATATTGTAGAGAACTATGTTTACTTAGTGAAAATATTTAGTGGTAAATAATTAATTGTTACAATTTAAATATAAAAAATATGGGCTGAAACATACTAATACTAATAAATGTACTTATTAATAACAGTAGTGCACTAATAAGAATACAAATACATATATTACACTGACACCGACTTAATAATATCATATTTAAATAGCAAATTGTTCTCCTCCTCGTTTGGAGGGAGAGTGTTATAGTCAAAGAAAGATTTTAAAAGAACAACAACAACAATAAAAAATTAAATGGGTCAACAGAATAAGAAAACGTGGGGACATAAGAAAAGAGGAAGAGGGAATGGAAACGGAAGGGGTGGAGTGGAACGAGGGAGAGAAAGAGAAGGGCGAGAGGGAGGCGGTGATGGAGGAAGAGGGAGATGGATGCGCGGCGGTTCGCCGGGCTGGACGCGACGGATGCACGCGGTGGGGCGTGGACCCAGGCCAGGGCTGCCGCACCTAGGTGAAAGGAAGAGAGGGATTTGGGGAGTTGATCGAGAGGGGGCGAGCGCGGAAGACTGGACGGCAAGGGGATCGGTGGTCCGGTGGGACTCACTGCTCCGACGGCGAGATGATGGTAGCTGTGGCAGAGACGGTGGTGCACGGTACGGCTCGCGGTGGAGGGCGTCGATGGCGGAGACTGTACGGCGGCTAGGAGGTGCTGGCCGGGCAGATCTTAGCGCTGGGCAGCGCTCGACGTCCGTGAGTTACCGACGCGGAGGTGCTCTTACCAGGGGCTGTGCGGATGGCCGTCGGGGTGATGGGCAGGTGGCGGTTCTCAAGGATACAGTGGTGCTGCGGATGCGGATTCGCGGATGACAGAACGCCTGACGCATGGGGTCTACGAGGAGGAGACTGTCGGGCCGGGGATCGACTCAGGCGGTGAAGGTTAGATTAGGTTTTGGCTATTTTTGTTTTGTTTTGTTTACAGGTGTCATATGTCCGGGTTGTTGGACACAGGGGATGGTGTCTGTTTCTTTTGGAATTTGGGATCGTGTTCGGTGTATTGGACACGAGGGATTTATTATTGTATGAACATAGCTACTAAAGATGGGTATAGACACGGACCATGGGTCCTGACACAGCTGCCACTTTTGTTTCTATGGTGGACACACGGATACAGGGGCACTAAATTTTTTACTGGCTGTGGTTGTGTAATGTCGAGATTATTGTGGTAGCTAAAAAAATGACGAAGTGGTGATGGTAGTGTTTGGCTACACGAGAAAGAGGCGTGTCAGACTTCCGGTGGTGACAGGGAGGCTGGTGATTGTTGGAGAGGATGGATGGAGGCTGTGGTCGGTGGCGATGATAGTGGTGGTTTATGGTCAGGATGGTGGCAGTGACGGCGGCGGTGCCAGTGGAGATGCTGGTTGGTGACGGGGTTCGGAAAGGTACAACGGGGAAGAGAAGTACAGGGTGCTGTAGGTGGTAACGTCGAGTGGCAGAGAAGTCGGAGCTGGTTTGTGTTGGTCGCAGGAAGCGGTGTCGAGTCGCAGGGAGCGGAGTTGCTAGCAGCGGGGTTAGCAGGACAACAGCAACAGAATATGGACACAGTTTTAGAGTCTTTAGGGGTTGTGTCGAGATGTGTTCGACACAACAGAGGAGGGTCGAGAGATGTGTCCTGCGGGACACGGGACGGGTCAGCGTCTGGGGTTGTCGGACGCGGAGAAATTAATGTACTTGTACAAGGGGATAAATAGTGGATGGGGGTAGGGGACACGGACGCGATGCACGACACTGTTGAGGATGGTGGAAATTTATGGAATATTAATTGTGGAGAATTTAATAGAAAAAGAGGGCAAGTACCTCTCCTTTTATAGGAGGAGGGAATCCCATTAGGATAAGGACTAGGGGGTTTTAAATCTCCCATAGATAAATCGTATATTAATTTAAATCAAATTCAAAAATTTCAAATCCAAATCTGAATCAATTTAAATATGATTACATTCTATCTTTTAGTTTAAAATCAAATAAGATAAATCAATTTTCAATATAGATATTAATTTACTATTTAAATCAATCCATAAAATCAAATCGAGATTTAAATTGCCACAATAATTTCAAAATATATTTTCTAAAATACTAATAATAATAATTTCCAAAATAATAAATATTTTTAAATATCTTTTTTGAATAATAAAATATTCATGTACCTCATATGCAAGGAATGTTTGCATAAAAATAGTTTTCTAAATTACCACTATTAAATAAGATAGCCTTTTATAAATAAATAAGAGTAATAAGTTTTTGGCCATCCCGATAAGATACTTTTCACAACTTTAAGTAAAATACAAATACAAATAATTATTATATATATTATTTTGAACTATAAAAATAGAAAAATATTTTTCTAAAAATATGTACGCTCGCACATATTCGCACTCGTCGAGCAATTACGAAAAACAAAATTTCGTGCACGACGTACAATACAACTACGCAACGTACAATACAAAATAAAATAAATAAAATAAAAAATCAGTACCAAATTTATGTAAAAAAGTAGAAATTTAGGGGTTTTATATCCTACCCAACTTAAAAGAATTTCGTCCTCAAAATTAAGAATTAGTAGGAGGTGAAAAGGCAGAAAGGGGTAGCGATGAGGAAAAATCAATTCACAACGTTCAACCAAAAGATACGTTAGGAAGTCATGAATTCAATAATGGCGAGGATAATCATGGGTTAGCGCAAGAAGGAAAATGAGTAAGGGTTAAGGTTAAAACAAGATAACTGGTAATAAAGAATATTGTGGTAATAAGAGAAAATAAATTAGAGACCTTAAAGTTATGGTTTCTTGAGAGTAGGTTGAGGGCACGATTAAGGGAACGAATTAGATTCACTCCTAAATTAAGCGATTAGAAGGTCATGATAGGGATGAAAAAAGGACGAGTACTTTAGGATAAAGATATAGCAACATTGAGTGATAATGGTCATAATCGACAGGAAGGCTAGAGGAAGTTCTAGTACAAGACTTTCGTCCTTCTAAAATAGGTGAAGGTGAAAGCAATAAGGAGTTCAAGGACGATATTATCGAATACGAATACGTGGTTCAAAGATGACCGAAAAATTTCAAAGGAATTGTCAAGGCAGTCGTGGATGGGATTCTAAAGGCCAAGTTTAATTATGCTCCATCCACGTAAAATAATAGACAAAAGCGAACCAAAGTGCACTTGGTTGATCAGACCATCTTGCACCGGTTCTGATTAGACAATTTGTTAGTGAGCGGCCGCTCAATAGCATATGCCTTGATCAAGCTCGATAATGAATTAGCTTGCAAATACTAGGCTATATTAGCATCATTAATCAAGGTGATAAAGACATAGGCACATAAGGTTTTAGGTTGAAAAGAAAGCAGAATTAGTTCAATTCGTTAAGTCTTTAAGTCATTTCCTATGTTGGTCTCCAAACAGTCGTCCTACAATATTATTGTCCAAGTCCTTAGTTGACTAGATGGGTTAGGATCCTCTAAATTCTAGAACCTAAGTGAACTTACTAATATATGTCACAAGGACAAAGGGATTTTTAGGTCACAAGGCATTCTACCCAACTTAAAAGAATTAAACTAATGGTGTTTTGGGACAAAAGAAACATGTCCAACTAGTAGGGTTCACCTGTCTAGCCTGTAGCAAACACGAAAGAAAGATAAGGATTATGATAGAAGGAATCATGCAAGATGTAGTCGATGAGTCGAACGATAGTTCGAATATGGAATCGAGGAAGGAGGTCAAGTATGTGGATGAGATCCTAGACTTCTAATCCTATACGCAGGCTTGCTTGGTACGGTAAAGTAACCAAACAATTTATCTTGACCTGCATGGGCCACCACAAAAACATGTAACGCCCCAGTCCCAAAATACATAGGACTAGGAACATAGACGTGCCAGCTGTATTCATACGAAGTACATGGGCCTCGTATGGATACATAAGCTGTAAAGTGCAGTAAACCACAACTAACTAATCTCATCCACAAAATACAAGAATAAAATATATCATATAATCAACTATAAATTGTCATCGGTACATGTAGTTGGGTGGAGACAAATCCACTACCAACAATGAAAAGAAATACATAACAAAAGAAAGATTTTGGCGAGCGAAACGAAGATGATCAAAGTGCAATCATCCTCGAAGAAATAGAGATGATCATGGCCACGGCTAGAACACCTGCGAAAGACAAGAGCACACACCTGGCGAGATAACCAGGTCCTCAGAGGGACGTAACAAGACACATAATATCATGCCAATATAACTGAATATAAAATGCTCAAATAAATAAGTTAATTGAATTATAATATGGTCCAATATACACCTATTGAACTAGCGTACCATCCCCCCAACCAAACAAGGACATGAGATGGTAAACTAATTCATGGTGACGTATCTTTTCATGCTATGAATCCAATATAGTATTTGGACCCCAACAAGGTTCAATACCTTCTCATCGAAGTAGTAAGCCACACCTACAACCAAACAAAGACAAGATGTGACGAACTAATCCACGATAAGTTATTGTTCCAAGCTACGGTCAGATACAAGTACCTAAACCAAAAGTACTCGTACCTAACGGATAAAGGTGCTTAACCGTTCTAAGTGAAATGTAGTTAAGAACAATCCTTCCTACGCATGGGCCCTGGCTAAAATAGGATCAGCATTGTCTCCTATTGCGGCACCAGAGGCCCAATCAATAAGAGCATAACGTTCCGCGGAACATCAGTGGCCGTCAGTAATCATGGGTCATCAACCCCGTATCTCCAGCGAAGCTTTTTGGGTCACAAAGAAAAGTGCATCGAAGCCCATACGCTAAGGAATTGTCCTTCCCGCCCAATGCCTTCTATGTTCTATCCACAATAGAAAACCTTTATAACCGCTAAGTCAAACTAGCATGCAATTCTATTAGCGGTTAATCCTATCGCACGGCTTGTACGTACTAGTGTCCAGCTAATCATGTACGTCCGTGTTCTATATACGACACACAACTTCGTGGTACGACCTGTCAAGGCCAAATGAATGCAACACACAAGGTGGTCCCTTAAATCTAGGTTTAATGTGTAAGAAAAATAATACATAGCAGGAAATATAACTGAACAGTAAGTTCTAACAGGTTATGCCATGTATCACAGTTTATTTTGCATAAAGAAAATAATGAATAATGCATAAAATATGAGCTAAAATAAATAAACAGCAAATGGCAAGGTGTCTTACCTGGTAGGACGCCTGGTGTACTACAATAATCAAGGTGGCACGAACTGCGTCTTCGGGTAACAACTACACAAGGTGACCTCTGGTGGTGGCGCGGACAGTTCCATTGGGTCCAGAATGGTCAAATTAGTTTGGAACAATAGGTGGAAGGAAAGAATTGGCAAATGATTAGGAAGATTGGGATTTGTCATGAATACGAGGAAATTCAAAAGAAAATGATAATAATAATATATATTCTATTTTTAGAAAACTATTTATAATACTTGATAAAATATTTTATAGTAAAACTAGCTTTGAGATAAATATATAAAAATATAAAGATTGCGTTTAGGTAAAACGCTAGATTTGTGAAATATACTCCTTAGATGGAAGCTATATTTTTATTTGTAAAACTAATATCTGATAAATACATTAAAATATGGAAAACCCGATTTAGGCTAAAAATTTATGTTTTGAGATGATAAATATGATTTTGATAGCATACTACACTTATATTTAGTCAAAATATTTTTAGAATAACATGTTTAAATTCTATATATGAAAAAAATTATTTTTGGCAAGAACCCTTAATTGTCAAAGTAAAAATATTATTATGTATATATCTATATATTGTAGAGAACTATATTTACTTAGTGAAAATATTTAGTGGTAAATAATTAATTGTTACAATTTAAATATAAAAAATATCGGTTGAAACATACTAATACTAATAAATGTACTTATTAATAACAATAGTGCACTAGTAAGAATACAAATACATATATTACACTGACACCTACTTAATAATATCATATTTAAATAGCAAATTGTTCTCCTCCTCGTTTGAAGGGAGAGTGTAATAGTCAAAGAAAGATTTTAAAAGAAGAACAACAACAACAAAAAATTAAATGGGTCAGCAGAATAAGAAAATGTGGGGACATAGGAAAACAGGGATAGATAATGGAAACGGAAGGGGTGGAGTGGAACGAGGGAGAGAAAGAGAAGGGCGGGAGGGAGGCGGTGATGGAGGAAGAGGGAGATGGACGCGTGACGGTTCGCCGGACTGGACGCGACGGACGCACACGGTGGGGCGCGGACCCAGGCCAGGGCTGCCGTGCCTAGGCAGAGGAAAGAGAGGGATTTGGGGAGTAGATCGAGAGGGGACGAGCGCGGAAGACTGGACGGCAAGGGGATCGGTGGTCCGGTGGGGCTCACCGCTCCGGCGGCGAGATGGTGGTGGCTGTGGCGGAGACGGGGGTGCACGGCGCGGCTCGCGGTGGAGGGCGCCAGTGGCGGAGACTGTGCGGCGGCTAGGAGGTGCTGGCCAGGCAGATTTGAGCGCTGGGTAGCGCTCGACATCGGTGAGTTGCCGACGCGGTCTGGATGTACGGGATGCTGGCGTAGATCTCGGTGCTTGCCAAAAAACTCACGATGTTTTGATAGTTCGCCAGTGGCGGAGATGGCGCCTTCTCAAGGACGCGGAGGTGAATGTACCAAAGGCTGTGTGGATTGCCGTCGGGGTGATGGGAAGGTAGTGGTTCGCAGGGATACAGTGGTGCTGCGGATGCGGATTAGCTGATGATGGAACACCTGACGCATAGGGCCGACGAGGAGGAGACTGTCGGGCCGGGGATCAACTCAGGCGGTGAAGGTTAGATTAGGTTTTGGCTAATTTTGTTTAGTTTTGTTTACTGGTGTCATATATTCGGGTTATTGGACATAGGGGATGGTGTCTATTTCTTATGGAATTTGGGATCGTGTTTGGTGTATTAGACACGAGGGATGTATTATTGTATGAACACAGCTACTAAAGATGGGTTTGGACACGGACCATGGGTCCTGACATAGCTACGACTTTGGTTTCTGTGGTGGACACACGGATACAGGGACACTAAATTTTTTTCCTGGCTGTGGTTGTGTAATGTCGAGATTGTTGTAGTAGCTAAAAAAATGACGAAGTGGTGATGGTAGTGTTTGGCTACACGAGAAAGAGGCATGTCAGACTTCCGGTGGTGACAGGGAGGTTGGTGATTGTTGGAGATGATGGAGGGAGGCTATGGTCGGGGACGATGATGGTGGTAGTTTGTGGTCAGGATGGTGGTAGTGACGACGGCGGTGCCAGTGGAGATGCTGGTTGGTGACGGGGTTCGGAAAGGCAGGACGGGGAAGACAAGTACAGGGTGTTGTAGGTGGCGACGTCGAGTGGTAGGGAAGTCGGGGCTGGTTTGTGTTGGTCGCAGAAAGCGGTGTCGGGTCGCAGGGAGCAGAATTGCTAGCAGCAGGGTGAGCGGGACATCAGCGATAGAACATGGGCATAGTTTTAGAGTCTTAAGGTTGTGTCGAGATGTGTTCGACACAACATAGGAGGGTCGAGAGATGTGTCCTGTGAGACACGGGACGGGTCAGCGTCTGGGGTTGTCGGACGCGGAGAAATTAATATACTTGTACAAGGTGATAAATAGTGGATGGGGGTAGGGGACACGAACACGATGCATGACACTGTTGAAGATGGTGGAAATTTATGGAAGATTAATTGTGGAGAATTTAATAGAAAAAGAGGGCAAGTACCTCTCCTTTTATATGAGGTGGGAATCCCATTAGGATAAGGACTAGGGGGTTTTAAATCTCCCATAGATAAATCGTATATTAATTTAAATCAATTTTAAAAATTTCAAATCCAAATCTAAATCAATTTAAATATAATTACATTCTATCTTTTAGTTTAAAATCAAATAAGATAAATCAAATATCAATATAGATATTAATTTACTATTTAAATCAATCCATGAAATCAAATCGAGATTTAAATTGTCACAATAATTTCAAAATATATTTTTCAAAATACTAATAATAATAATTTCGAAAATATAAATATTTTTAAATATCTTTTTTGAATAATAAAATATTAATACATTTCGAAAATGGAATTATATATATATATATATATATATATATATATATATATATATATATATATATGAATTCAAATTCATGTACCTCATATGCAAGGAATGTTTGCATGAAAATAGTTTTCTAAATTACCACTATTAAATAAGATATCCTTTTATAAATAAATAAAAGTAATAAGTTTTTGGCCATCCCGATACGATAATTTTCACAACTTTAAGTAAAATACAAATACAAATAATTATTATATATATTATTTTGAAATATAAAAATAGAAAAATATTTTTCTAAAAATATGTACGCTCGCACATATTCGCACTCGTCGAACAATTACGAAAAACGAAATTTTGCGCACGACATACAATACAACTACGCGACGTACAATACAAAATAAAATAAATAAAATAAAAAATCAGTACCAAATTTTTATAAAAAAATAGTAGAAATTTAGTGGTTTTACATCCTACACAACTTAAAAAAAAATTTCCTCGAAATTAAGAATTAGTGGGGGTGAGAAGGCACAAAGGGGTAGCAATGAGGAAAAATCAATTCATAACGTTCAACCAAGAGATGCGTTAGGAAGTCGTGAATTCAATAATGGCAAGAATAATCATGGGTTAGCGCAAGAAGGAAAATGAGTAAGGGTTAAGGTTAAAACAAGATAACAGGTAATAAAGAATATTATGGTAATAAGAGAAAATAAATTAGAGACCTTAAAGTTATGGTTTCTTGAGAGTAGGTTGAGGGCATGATTAAAAGAACGAATTAGATTCACTCCAAAATTAAGCGATTAGAAGGTCATAATAGGGCCGAAAAAGGACGAGTAGTTTAGGATGAAGATAAAGCAACATTGAGTGATAATAGTCATAATCGATAGGAAGGCTAGAGAAAGTTCTAGTACAACGCTTTCGTCCTTCTAAAATAGGTGAAGGCGAAAGCAATAAGGAGTTCAAGGACGATATTATCGAATACGAATACGTGGTTCAAAGACGACCGAAAAATTTCAAAAGAATTGTCAAGGTAGTCGTGGATGGGATTCTAAAGACGAAGTCTAATTATGTTCCATCCATGTAGAATAATAGACAAAAGCGAACCAAAGTGCACTTGGTTGATCAGACCATCATGCACCGGTTCTGATTAGATAATATGTTAGTGAGCGGCCGCTCAATAGCATATGCCTTTATCAAGCCCGATAAAAAATTAGCTTGCAAATACTAGGCTATATTAGCATCATTAATCATGGTGGTAAAGACATAGGCACATGAGGTTTTAGGTTGAAAAAAAAGCAGAATTAGTTCAATTCCTTAAGTCTTTAAGTCATATCCTGTGTTGGTCTCCAAACAGTCGTCCTACAATCTTCTAGTCTAAGTTCTTAGTTGACTAGATGGTTAGGATCCTCTAAATTCTAGAACCTAAGTAAACTTACTAATATAAGTCACAAGGACAAAGGGATTGCTAGGTCACAAGGCATTCTACCCAACTTAAAAGAATTAAACTAATGGTGTTTTAGGACAAAAAAAATATGTCCAACTAGTAGGGGTCACCTGTCTAGCCTCTAGCAAACACGAAAGGAAGATAAGAATTATGATAGAAGGAATCAAGCAAGATGTAGTCGATGAGTCGAACGATAGTTCGAATATGGAATCGAGGAAGGAGGTCAAGTATGTGGATGAGATCCTAGACTTCTAATCCTATACACAGGCTTGTTAGGTACGGTAAAGTAACCAAACAATTTATCTTGACCTGCATGGGCCACCACAAAAATATGTAACACCCCAGTCCTAAAATACGTAGGACTAGGAACGTAGACATGCCAGCTATATTCATACAAACTAATCTAATCCACAAATTGCAAGAATAAAAGATATCTTATAATCAACTATGAATTATCATTGGTACGTATAGTTGGATGGAGACAAATCCACTACCAACTATGAAAAGAAATACATAACAAAAGAAAGATTTTAGCGAGCAAAGCGAAGACGATCAAAGTACAATCATCCTCGAAGAAATAGAGATGATCATGGCCACGGCTAAAACACCTGCGAAAGACAAGAGCACACACCTGGCGAGATAACCAGGTCCTCGGAGGGACGTAACAAGACACATAATATCATGCCAATATAACTGAATATAAATTGCTCAAATAAATAAGTTAATTGAATTATAATATGGTCCAATACACACCTATTGAACTAGCGTACCATCCCCCCAACCAAACAATGACAGGAGATGGTAAACTAATTCACGATGATGTATCTTTCCATGCTATGAATCCAATATGGTATGCGGACCCCAACAAGGTTCAATACCTTCTTATCGGAGTAGTAAGCCACACCTACAACCAAATAGGGATAAGATGTGACGAACTAATCTGCGATAAGTTATTGTTCCAATCTACGGTTAGATAAAAGTACCCAAACTAAAAGTACTCGTACCTAACGGATAAAGGTGCCTAACTGCTCTAAGTGAAATGTAATTAAGAAAAATCTTTTCTACACATGGGCCCTGGCTAAAATGGGATCGGCATGGTCCCCCCTTGGGGCACTAGAGTCCCAATCAATAAGAGCATAACGTTTTACAGAACGTCAGTCGCCGTCAGTAATCATGGGTCATCAACCCCGTATCTCCAGCGGAGCTTCCAGGTCACAAGGGAAAGTGCATCGAAGCCCATACGCTAAGGAATTGTCCTCCCCGCCCAATGCCTACTATGTTGTATCCACAACAGAAAACCTCTATAACCGCTAAGTCAAACTAGCATGCAATTCTATTAGCGGTTAATCCTATCGCACGGCTTGTACGTACTAGTGGCTAGCCAATCATGCATGTCCGTATTCTACATGCGACACACAACTTCGTGGTACGATGTGTTAAGGCGAAATGAATGCAACACACAAGATGGTCCCTTAAATCTAGGTTTAATGTGTAAGAAAAATAATACTTAGCAGGAAATATAACTGAACAGAAAGTTCTAACAGGTTATGCCATATATCACAGTTTATTTTACATAAAAAAATAATGAATAATACATGAAATATAAGCTAAAATAAATAAACAGCAAATGACAAGGTGTCTTGCCTGGTAGAACGCCTGGTGTACTACAATGATCAGGGTGGCACGAACTGCGACTTCTGGTAACAACTACACATGGTGACCTCTGGTGGTGGCACGGACAGTTCCATTGGGTCCAGAATGGTCAAATTAGTTAGGGTCAATAGGTGGAAGAAAAGAATTGGCAAATAAATAGGAAGATTGGGATTAGTCATGGATACGAGGAAATTCAAAAGAAAATAATAATAATAATATATATATATATATATTCGATTTTTAGAAAACTATTTATAATACTTGATAAAATATTTTATAGTAAAACTAGCTTTAAGATAAATATATAAAAATATAAAGATTACTTTTAGGTAAAACCCTAGATTTGTGAAATATACTCCTTAGATGGAAGCTATATTTTTATTGGTAAAACTAATATCTGATAAATACATAAAAATATGGAAAAACCGATTTAGGCTAAAAATTTATGTTTTGAGATGATAAATATGATTTTGATAGCATACTACACTTATATTTAGTCAAAATATTTTTATAATAACATTTTTTAAATTCTATATAATAAAAAAATGGCAAGAACCCTTAATTGTCAAAATAAAAATATTATTATATATATCTATATATTGTAGAGAACTATATTTAGTTAGTAAAAATATTTAGTGGTAAATAATTAATTATTACAATTTAAATATAAAAAATATGGGTTGAAACATACTAATACTAATAAATGTACTTATTAATAACAGTAGTGCACAAATAAGAATACAAATACATCTATTACACTGACACCTACTTAATAATATCATATTTAAATAGCAAATTGTTTCTCCTCCTCATTTGGAGGGAGAGTGTAATAGTCAAAGAAAGATTTTAAAAGAACAACAACAACAAAAAATTAAATGGGTCAGCAGAATAAGAAAACGTGGGGACTGTCACTACCACATTCTAGTATGGGGGTATTTTGGTCATTTTTGAATTTTTAGGAATAATTTGAATTAATTAGAATTTATTGGAATTTATGTGATTTTAATATTAATTAATTAAATTGATAAGTGGTATGTTGATTTGAGACTAGTTTGGACCTTGTAGACTAGCCTAGAATCTAAACTTAGCTATGGTGACTTGGTTAGCATGATAGGGTCTTAGTCTGACTTAAGTTAAACTAATTTAAGTCATTTAGAATCAAGTTGTAATATGTGGAATAGTGATTTAGAACCATGACTTATGACTTAAGGACTTAAGCCCATAACTCATGTAACTTAGCCCATAGCCCATCACTAACCCTAATCCTAACCCACTATGGTCGGCCACATTGGGAACCCCCCTATTTATACTCTCCTCCACTTAGGGCTAGCCTCTTTTAGGAAAGATCAAGTTTAAAGAAGAGGTATTTTTCCAACTTTATTAATTCATAGAAAATCCATTTTAATCCCTTTTCAATCCAAACTAATTGCATTAGATTCTAATTCACCTATACTTGCTGTTTGTGTTGGGAAATCTTAGTTTGTGGACAATTTGGAGCTATTTGCTAGCAAGGAGAACCCCCTATTGAAGCTTTCCTTGTGTTTTGGCACCAATAGGTAAAACCATCTAAATACCATTAAATTCTAGTTTTTTTTGCATATTTGGAAAGCCCTAGGAGTCCCCTAGCTGTAGGCTTGGTTTCGTGTCATGATAGACCCATTTCGTGTCCGTATCGGACACGTATCCATTAGACTACCTAAGTGTTTGATGAAATGCCCCAATGGGCATTTCGATTTGGTTTTTGAATTGTTTTTTAATAGGAATTTAGATCTAGATCTTGTTTGTGGGATTCTACTTGACTGAGTCAATTTCTGTGTCGTGTCGTGTTGATTCGAGGACACGAACCCACTCATTTCTGCACTGTATAACTCCCCTACTACTCGGGGGCTGTATCGGACACAATACGACACGACTGGACACGAAACTTGACACAGACCTTGGGGCAGTATCTGACACACCATGTATCAAGTTTCAGATGACAACGTGGCGTGTCGAGGAAGGAATCATCGTCGCACTGATTTTATACTATGCTCAGTCGCGTGTGTGCAGCATTCTGATACGCGCATTTTGGACACGACTCGAGGACACGTGACCCAAATCAGGGTGACAAATAGTTAGCTAGATCCTAGGCGAACCTAGGGTTGTGAGCATGAGGCTTGGTTTGGCCTGTGACATGAGCACGACATGCGTGCACTCGTGCACGAGACAGTGCACTGTGCAGTGTCCAGTTTGTGTTGATTTTGGATTTTCTTCATTTGGACACGTCTGTGTCCTCGTGGTGGGACACATTGACACTGAATGACATGTGCACACCCTACTCCTTGCTTACCAACCAATGTATTGGCATGTTAACCTGTTTTCGAATTATATTTTACATTACCCCTAAATCCTGATACCTTGTATTTCAGTATTTTTCCAGTTTTAATAATCGAACTTTGGCAGCTATATTAACCTATTAAACTGATGTTAATTATTGGTTTTATATCCTAATATAGTTCTCCTACATGTAATCTAGCTATGGGTCGATTTTGGGATGAATTGGTTGTGTATTGATTTCAAAATTGGTGTATGTAAACTGTCATTGGCTGAACTCAAAATCTGAGATTAAGTTATGTGTTCCTATCTAATCTCTGTACACACTGGATAACCCCTCACTGCTCATACCCACATGCCTCACTCTTATTTCTGTCACACATTCCTTAAACACCCACACACACTATTTTACATTTCCTATCACTGTTACACTCATTCACCAACACACACATGTCTACACCTATTATACACACACATGTAAAAATCTGAGAACACCCTCTTTACACATGTTCACATACACACATTGACACTCCCCTCTACCTCTCTATCCTTCTATCTTATATATATATATATATATATATATATATATATATATATATATATATATATATATTTATATATATATATATATATATATATATATATATGTGTGTGTGTGTGTGTGTGTGTGTGTGTGATGATTTCCTAATGTATATGTACTCTAACCTATATGTAATGTATATATATATATATATATATATATAAAAAAAAATATATATATATATATATATATATATATATATATATATATATATATAATGCATAATGTATATATGTATTTAAGCTATATGTATGTATAATGCATACGTATACACATGCTTGTATATTAGGTATAATGTATGTTGATGAATAGGATTTCCTATATGCAATTAGTTATGCAATGTGATGTAGTGTAATGGTTTGAATAGACTAGTATAGACTTGATAGGCTTCGTTTAGGCTTGTATAGCCTTGGGTAGTCTTGATAGACTAGTATAGGCTAGATTGACCTAATTTAGACTTGTTAGACCTAGTTTGACCATAGTTGACCTAATTTGACCTCTAGGGTTGACCAGAGTTGACCAAGAGTTGACTTTGGCCTAGATTGACCTAGATTCATTTAGAATGCATTAAATTGCATCTTGTTATCATTGTAGACTTGTTGTGACTTGTGCTGTTCTGATTAGGAGCTAAACATCTCTCCTCGGACAGTATATTTCATCCAGACACTAAGATACCAGGCGAGTACATTCTCTGATCACTTCATAACTTGTTAGAATTATATTCCTGCTTTAGATTACTTTACTTGATGTTATCACGACATTATCACGGATTAGTACTATATGGATCTCTTCATGCGATGTTATCCCCCTCAGGAGCATCGGGTACATTGTGTCATGTGTGTTTCACTTTCATCATGTACTCCTGTGCTTTCACCATACATGTACACTCTTGTGAATTATGTACTCTTATGTTTACGGAGCCCTCATGTATACTATTATGTGCACCCTTTCATGAGCCTTCATGTGATATCACGTAAAATAACATAACCTGTTTAGATTCTTGTGTATTGATTGGGGAAAACGGGAGAGTGCTAATAGTCATGTGAACAAATTCCATAGTAGTGTAGTTCATGTGAAACTCCTTAGTGTAGATCATGTACTAATCTGTCCTGTTCACATGTGCTATCCTGTACTCTACATCACTAGCCACTATTAGTTCTCTATATACAGTAGCTATTTACTTACAGTTCTCCTTCTTTTACATCATGTACTTCCTTTCAGTTTTCTGTATCTTACTCTACTGCATGTTTATATTTTCTAACCTGCTATGATCTGTTGAGATGTATTGTGCTCGCTCCTGTCCTGACTGGACCTGTTGAAAATATTACAGAGGACGAGAAGGAGGCCTGTATGGATACCTTCTATGGGGCAGCCCTAGACGACAATTGTGAGCTGGACTCTCAGGAGGACCCAGCTCTAGCTGATGACTTTACCCCTACTGTCTAGACTAGCTTAGTTAGGCTTTATTTTACTTATGTTGTCTTGAGACTAGCTTAGTTAGGCTTTATTTCTGTCATTGAGATCTGGAGTGTATATATTCTTTCATATTCAGTAGTTGAGACTTGTATTTCTAGATGTTTACTGAGTTGTTATCTTAGACTCTTCTGATCATCTGTATTTTTTTGAGTTCTATATCATATCGTGCTTCTTCTTTTTTAGTTATGATTGAGTTTACTTTCTGCTGTGTCACCCCCATTCGGGGAGTATAAACTGCTTAGCATTATATTGTTAGATGTTGTGACCTAGGACAACGTTCTACCGCCGACACTGCGGCGTAGGCTGGACGTAACCACGTCTCGTGCCCTTACTCTAGGGTGCGGGTCGTGACACATTTTTAGTGGTGGCCCATGCAGGTCTAGACTAGAAGTATAGTGGTATTTGAACCAGAGTATCACTACAGCCTGCAGTAGGATATAGGACATTAGTTTTCAAGGTACTCAATCACATTAGGAAAAACTCTATTATTGCCATCTAAATCCTTACTGTCAATTGATTCTTTAGAATATTAATTGTCCGCCTTTGTTATATCGCTTCTTTCTCAGAAATTGATACTCTTGTTTGGTCTGTCTTCAGGATGGTGGAGACGCTGTCGCAGCATACCATTCATGGGGATGCTGTAGAGGGGACTGCTACCTCTCAGCCAGTTCAGCAGGGCCAGGAGACTGCAGCTACTGCCACCTCTGCTCGTATTGGGGCTTCAGCAGCAGCAGCAGGGGGTATGCATCCACCAGCTAGGAGGCAGGACCCAATCATCCCAGAGGTGCCTTTCTAACAGCCGCCGCCTACAGGATACGTGGATACGGCACAGATGTTCGCCTACTTCCAGCAGTTTATGGACCAGCAACAGGTTCGACAGGACAGGGGCAGAAGATGAGCCCCAAAGACTTCCTGGTGATGGAAGGGATTCTATATGGTGATGAGTGGATCGAGCATATAGAGGAGATCTTCCGCCTGGCCCGGATACCGGCAGATCTCCAAATAGAGGCAGCAGCTAGCCGAATGTGAGATCTTGCTCGCATCTGGTATCAGTCAGACCCCAGGGTGGGGGTAGCTGGACAGACCTGGAAGGAGTTCAAGGGCTTCTTCAAGAAGATGTTCTTTCCAGATTCAGCGCTTCGAGCCTTGGAGTCGCAGTTCGAGAGCTTAGTTCAGGGAAGCCTGTCAGTGGAGGAGTACGCTGGGGAGTTCGGCCGCCTCGGCAGATTCGTAGAGGGCGTGAGCGAGACGACGAAGGCCCAGAGGTTCCGAAAGGGTTTGGTCAAGGAAGTCAAGTCCTTGACCAAGGGCAACATGGATGCCACTTTTGAGGAGATTTTGACGGGAGCCTTATTGGCTGAGGATGATCTTGAGCTTAGGTTCAAGAAGGGGCGAGACCTAGTTGGGGGCAGCAGCAGCGAAGGCCAGGCCAAGAGGCCTCACTTTCAGCACAAGCAGCCGAGGTAGCTCTAGCCGCAGCCGATCCAGCAGAGGCCAGTTGACCAGCAGCAGTTTCAACATCAGGTACCCAGGCAGCAGACAGTCAGTTACACATTCTGCAAGAAGCCAGGGCATGGATGGCACGAGTGCAGGAAGAGGCTCGGGAAGTGCCTTCTTTGCGGAGCGGCCGATCACCAGCTGAGGGATTGTGCTAGGTCTGGGGGACGAGTAGCTCAGGAAGCTGGAGCCAAGGCTCCAGCAGGCCAGCAAAGGGGACCAGCCCTGCCGACATAGCAGCAAAGATTTGTTCAGCATTAGCAGCAGGCCAGGGGAGGCCAGCAGGGGCGAGCTTTCGCCATGGCGGCCGAGGATACAGAGGCGATAGGAGAGCTGATCGCAGGTTCGGTTCTTCTCGACTCCAGTCCAGCTTTTGCATTATTCGATTCTGGTGCTTCACATAGCTTTATATCAGTATCATTTATGATTAGACATGGTATCATAGCTGAATAGTTGCCTAGGACTTACAAGATGACGACCGGGGGTGGCATTTTTCTCTGAGTGATGTTTGTAAGGGTCAGAGTATTGTTTTAGGAGGCCGTGAGTTGGAGGTGAGCCTGCTCGTAATGCCATTGCCGAACTACGATATAGTACTCGGTATAGATTGGTTGAGCAGGCACCACGCCAACATTGATTGTAGAGGGGGTAGAGTTCTCTTCAGAGTGCCAGGAGAGCCAGAGTTCGAGTACTCCAGACGTCAGGCGGAGCAGAGCAGCGAGGTTTTCTGCAGAGTCTCGGTTGAGGAGCAGACGATTCCACACCCCTTGATAGCAGAGTATATGGATGTTTTTCCAGAGGAGTTGCCTGGATTGCCACCAGACAGAGACATTAAGTTCTCGATAGACTTGGTTCCAAGAGCGGAACCCATCTCTCAGCACGTCTATCGGGTGAACAACAGTGAGTTGGTGGAGCTGAAGAAGCAGGTGGATGAGCTGCAGGATAAGGGCTTCATCAGTTCGAGTTCGTCGCCATGGGGTGCACCAGTATTGTTTGTGCCGAAGAAGGATGTGTCAGTACGGATGTGTATTGACTACTGGGTATTCAACAACCTCACGATCAAGAACAGATACCTACTGCCGTGGATCGATGATCTTTTTGACCAGTTGAGCGGAGCTCGGGTATTTTCCATGATTGATCTGAGGTCAGGATATCACCAGGTGAAGGTGAAGAGGGAGGATATTCCCAAGACCGCTTTTAGGATGCGGTACGGGCAGTTTGAGTTTTTGGTTATGCCGTTTGGGCTAACCAATGCACCAGCAGTATTTATGAACCTAATGAACAAGGTGTTCCACCAGTACTTGGATCAGTTTGTGGTGGTGTTCATTGACGACATCTTGGTATATTCCAAGACTAAGGAGGAGCACGAGGAGCTTCTGAGGATAGTGCTGGAAACTCTCAGGAAGGAGCAGCTTTATGGGAAGCTCTCCAAGTGTGAATTCTTCTTGGATCGGGTTGACTTTTTGGGGCATGTGGTGACTGGAGATGGGATCTCAGTTGACCGCAAGAAGATCATAGCAGTTGAGGCATGGGCAGCGCCGACTTCAGTTGCAGAGATCCGCAGTTTCTTAGGGCTGGCAGGATATTATAGGAGATTTGTAAGGATTTCTCCCGGGTTGCAGAGCCGATGACTCGGTTGACCCAGAAGGATGCTGAGTATATTTGGTCAGAGGAGTGTCAGGTAACTTTTGATGAGTTGAAGAAGCGGCTTACGACAGCTCCGATTCGGACATTGCCTTCAGGATCAGGGGGATTCACTATCTATAGTGACGCTTCAGGGAAGGGGCTGGGTTGTGTATTGCAGCAGCACAGGAAGGTGATTGCCTATGCTTCCAGGCAGTTACGTCCCCATAAGAAGAACTACCCTACCCTTGACCTGGAACTGGCAGCAGTGATATTTGCTCTGAAGTTGTGGAAGCACTATCTGTATGGAGAGAGGGTGGAGATTTTTACAGACCACAAGAGCTTAAAGTATGTGTTCACTCAGAAGGAGCTGAACATGAGGCAGCGTAGATGGCTAGAGTTGATGAAGGACTTTGACATCCTACTTCAGTATCACCCAGGGAAGGCCAACGTGGTTGCCGATACCTTGAGTAGGTATCCGACAGCCATGTGTTTGACTATGGATCGGCACTTACTTGCAGATTTGGAGAGCCTGGGGATTGAGGTGATCGTGCTCGGAGTGCAGATGCAGATGTGGGGCCTGCAGATTCAGTCAGACTTGGTAGAGAGGATCAAGTCGACACAGTTTGAGGACGTTGCTCTGCGGTGTCTCCGGTAGCAGGTTCGAGCAGGATTGGTGGATGGCGAGTTTTCTCTGGCAGAGGATGGTGCCTTACGGCACGGTTCCAGGTTATGTGTGCCTAGCGGAGATCTCAGGGAGCAGGTTTTACAGGAGGCCCACAGATCTCAGTACTCTATACACCCTGGGGCCAACAAGATGTACCGAGATCTGAGGGAGCATGTTTGGTGGTACGGGATGAAGCGGGAGGTAGCTCGCTTCGTAGCTAGGTGCTTGGTCTGTCAGCAGGTCAAGGCAGAGAGGCAGAGGCCCGGTAGATTGTTGCAGCTATTGCCCATTTCCGAGTGGAAGTGGAAGCATATCACTATGGATTTCGTATCTGGATTGCCGCGTACACTAGGAGGAAAAGACGCGATTTGGGTTGTCGTTGACAGGTTGACCAAATCGGCCCACTTCTTACAATTCAAGGTAGGTACGTCTACAGAGAGGCTTACGGAGATGTATATGCGACAGATAGTCAGAATTCATAGGGTTCCGGTCAGCATCGTCTCAGATCGGGATAGTCGCTTTACATCCCATTTTTGGAGGAGTCTACAGACTAGCTTGGGCACTCAGCTCAAGTTTAGTACCGCATACTACCCCCAGACGGACGGACAATCAGAGAGGACTATTCAGACGCTCGAGGATATGCTGCGGACGTGCGTCTTGGACTTTGGAGGTTCCTGGGAGGATCATCTACATTTGGTGGAGTTTGCTTAAAACAACAGTTTTCAGGCCGGCATTGAGATGTCACTTTTTGAGGCTCTGTACAGGCGTAGGTGTCGTAGACCCTTATCTTGGGATGATGTTGGTGAGCGAGCTTTACTGGGACCAGAGATGGTTGTTGATGTAGCCGAGAAGGTGAAGCTCATCAGGGACAGACTCCGCATGGCGCAGGACAGACATCGGCACTGGGCCGATAGCCACCGGAGGCCGTTGGAGTTTGAGGTACAGATTAGAGTAGGATTAGATTTAGGTTTGTTTATTTGTGTTTTATTGACCATGTTTGTTTATCATAATTAATTGAGACCTTGTTTGTGATTAGGTTGGAGACCAGGTTTTCTTGAGGATATTGCCGACTCATGGTACGATACGTTTTGGTGGAGGTGGGAAGCTTAGCCTGGGCTTCATCGGCCCTTTCGTTATCAGCAGAAGAGTCGACGACGTGGCTTACAGGCTAGACTTTCCACCTGTACTAGTAGGGGTCCATAATGTATTCCATGTATCACAGTTGAGACGGTACGTGGCTGATCCTAGCCATGTGTTCGATCATTCGGAGATTGAGGTTGGGCCTTCTCTCAGCTATCCAGAGCAGCCAGTGGAGATACTGGATCGACGGAAGAAGGTTCCGAGGAACCAGGTGATACCTTTGGTTCGTGTTGCATGGAGGCATCATTCTCCAGGAGAGTCTACCTGGGAGCGGAAGGATAAGATGCACGAGCGATACCCATATCTTTTTGGACCGTGAGGTATACTTTCTATCCTTCTCATCAGATGCATTTCACCTTCCAATTTCGAGGATAAAATTCTTTTAAGGAGGGTAGATTTGTCACTACCACATTCTAGTATGGGGGTA
>JANAVB010032424.1:0-67500 GCA_029216955.1 Iris pallida | reverse complement strand
AACACAGCTACTAAAGATGGGTATGGACACGGACCATGGGTCCTGACACAGCTGCCACTTTGGTTTCTGTGGTGGACACACGAATACAGGGACACTAATTTTTTTTACTGGTTGTGGTTGTGTAATGTCGAGATTATTGTGGTAGCTAAAAAAATGATGAAGTAGTGATGGTAGTGTTTGGCTACACGAGAAAGAGGCGTGTCATACTTCTGGTGGTAATAGGGAGGTTGGTGATTATTGGAGAGGATGGATGGAGGCTGTGGTCGGTGGCGATGATGGTGGTGGTTTGTGGTCAGGATGGTGGTAGTGACGGCGACAGTGCCAGTGGAGATGCTGGTTGGTGACGGGGATCGGAAAGGCGCGACGGGGAAGAGAAGTACAGGATGCTGTAGGTGGCGACGTCGAGTGGCAGGGAAGTCAGGGCTGGTTTGTGTTGGTCGCAGGAAGCGGTGTCGGGTCACAGGGAGCAGAGTTGCTAGTAGCGGTGTGAACGGGACAGCAGTGACAGAACATGGGCACAGTTTTAGAGTCTTTAGGTGTTGTGTCGAGATGTGTTCGACACAACAGAGGAGGGTCGCGAGATGTGTCCTGCGAGACACGTGATGGGTCAGCATCTGGGGTTGTCGGACGCGGGGAAATTAATGTACTTGTACAAGGGGATAAATAGTGGATGGGGGTAGGGGACACGAACACGATGCACGACACTGTTGAGGATGGTGGAAATTTATGGAAGATTAATTATGGAAAATTCAATAGAAAAAGAGGGCAAGTACCTCTCCTTTTATAGGAGGTGGGAATCCCATTAGGATAAGGACTAGGGGGTTTTAAATCTCCCATAGATAAATCATATATTAATTTAAATCAAATTCAGAAATTTCAAATCCAAATCTAAATCAATTTAAATATAATTAGATTCTATCTTTTAGTTTAAAATCAAATAAGATAAATCAAATTTCAATATAGATGTTAATTTACTATTTAAATCAATCAATGAAATCAAATCGAGATTTAAATTGCCACAATAATTTCAAAATATATTTTCCACAATACAAATAATAATAATTTCAAAAATAATAAATATTTTTAAATATCTTTTTTGAATAATAAAAAATTAATAAATTTTGAAAATGGAATTATATATATATAAATTCAAATTCATGTACCTCATATGCAAGGAATGTTTGCATAAAAATAGTTTTCTAAATTACCACTATTAAATAAGATAGCCTTTTATAAATAAATAAAAGTAATAAGTTTTTGGCCATCCCGATACGATACTTTTCACAACTTTAAGTAAAATACAAATATAAATAATTATTATATATATTATTTTGGACTATAAAAATAGAAAAATATTTTTCTAAAAATATGTATGCTCGCACATATTCGCACTCGTCGAGCAATTACGAAAAATGAAATTTCACGCGCGACTTACAATACAACTACGCGACGTACAATACAAAATAAAATAAATAAAATAAAAAATCAGTACCAAATTTATATAAAAAAAATAGTAGAAATTTAGGGATTTTACAGGTTGTAGGCCGTTGAAGCCACATTCTGAATCCGATTCTTGTCACAGAATCGATAAAAGACATGGCTTGTGAACTGTGGACCATTGTCATGAATGATCCTCCTTGGCAGTCCAAAACGGTAAATGACGTGATGTTTTATGAAACTGATCACGTTTGATGTCTTTACCTCTGCCAGTGGAACAGCCTCCACCACTTGAAGAAGTAGTCGGTGATTGCCAGTATAAACCGGTGCCCTTTGGATGACGGCGGGGTGATTGGACCAACGATGTCCATTCCCCAGGCTTCAAATGGCCAAGAGGCCACCGTTGGGTACAAGAATTTGGACGGTAGATGTATGAAATCTGTGTGGATATTCTGACAAGCCTTACATTTCTTTGCATAATCGACTGCGTCTGCTACTATCATAGGCCAGTAGTAACCCATCCGACGGAGACGGTCCTGCAACTTCGGGCCTGGTTGGTGAGCCCCGTAAACGCCATCATGAGCCTCGGGTAAGGCTATTTTGGCTTCTGTGTTTGACAGACATCTTAGAAGTAGTCCGTCGTAATATCGTCGATATAACATTTTTGTTTTGTTGTCATAAAAGAATCTAAGAGAACGCCTTCTGACTGAATTTGCTCCTTTTACATTCTCAGGCAGGATTCCATAGACTGCAAAGTCGATGAACGGGAGTCTCCAGTCTTGAACGTCATTGGTTATCTGGGCGGAGTAACTCGTATCCAGTTGAATGTTGTTTTTATGACAGACCAGCTTATGGCCTATCACGTCGACTAGATGATGAGCATGATTTGGAACCGCAGAAGAAGCGACGAGGCCTGCTAGGGCATCGGCTCCAATATTCTGGAGCCTAGAAATGTGCTCTATAAAGAACCCCTCCAAGGTTGTAATGATGGCAATTGCTGTCTGGTTATAGGTAATCAGGTCCCCGTTACGAACCTCGTACGAGCCTCGGATTTGATTAACAATCAGCTGTGAGTCGCCATACGCTTCCAAGTATTTGACCCCTACCACTTTTGTGAGTTGGAGTCTGAGGACCAAAGCGTTATATTCGGCTACATTGTTTGAACAAGGTTCTGTGAGAGAGTATGCCTGATTGAATACCAACCCAGTGGAAGAAATTAATACTACCCCGACTCCAGCGACGATATCACCTTGTGGCCCTGTTCTTAAAGTATCGTCAAAGAACATTCACCAAACGTCATCATGTGAAGTCATGTTTGAGTTAACAACTTCGTCTAAGATTTCTTCATAGATTCTAGCTGTTTCTGAGCCTGGATGGGCTGCTAGAAAGTCGGCCAAGGCTTAACCTTTGACAGCCTTCTGCGGAACGAAGACCATGTCGTAGGGGGATAACAGTATCGCCCATGTGGCTAGTCGAGAACTAAGTACGCCTGGCTTCGTCATGAGAACCCTGAGGGGATTAACTCATGAGACAACATGAATGGTCTGCCCTGACACATAGTGTCGTATTTTCTGAATGGCGAACACCAAGGCAAGGCATTCATTCTACACGGCGGTGTACCTATGCTCCGGCCCCACTATCATTCGGCTGAGATAATATATGGCTTGTTCGTGCCCGACATCATTGTTCTGTGCTAGTAAGGCATCGAGGGAGTGTTCTATTGCCCGTACATAGAGCAGGAAAGGCTTTTCAGCAACCGGGGCTACCAGAACCGGCAGATTCGACAGGTATTCCTTAATATCATCAAAGGCATATTGACATTCTTCATTCCATATGAAAGCGACGCCTTTCTTCATGAGTTGTGTGAAGGGTTGACATCGCTCTAAGAGGTTAGATATGAACCTCCTGATATAAGCTAGTCTTTCCAGAAGGCCATGGAGTTCACGGAGGTTCCTCGGTGGACTCATCTCCAGGATTGCCTTTATCTTATCGGGGTCTATGTGAATGCCCCGGGAAGTAATGACAAAGCCCAAGAACTTCCCGCTGGACACACCTAGGAAGGACTTGGTGGGATTCATCTTCAGATTGTGCGCTCGCATAAGGTCAAATACTGTTCTCAAATCGTGTAAGTTATCATCCTTGGAGCGAATTTTGACGGCGATGTCGTCAACGTAACACTCCACCGTCTTGCGTAAGTGATCTCTGATGATGACGCTCATAACTCGTTGATATGTAGCACCGATGTTCTTCAGTCCAAAGGGAACGACTGTGTAACAATACACGCCGATTGGTGTTCGGAATAATATATGCTTCTCATCGTCAAAAGATATTTTGATTTGATTGTATCCTGAAAAGCCATCCATAAATGATTTGCGTTTGAAGCCACACGTATTATCGATCATTATGTCGATGATGAGAAAGGGGAATTCATCTTTAGGATATGTCGCATTCAGATTACGAAAGTCGATGCAGATTTAGATCTTTTCGTTCTTCTTGACGACTGGTGCTATATTAGCTATCCAGTCTGGGTGCTGCTCCTTGCGGATGAAACTGCTAGTTATAAGCTTGTTTACTTCCGCTTTAATGGAGTTCATGATGTTTGGACGAAACCGTCGTTGCTGTTGTTTGACTGATTTTACGTCCGGATGAATATTAAGCTTATGAAGTGTGATCTCGAAGTTTAGCCCTGACATGTCTTTATAGCTCCAGGCAAAGACGTCGATATACTCTCCGACGAATTGCAACAACGAATCCCATTCACCGTCCGTCAGGATTTTACTGACGAAGATTGGCTTTGGAGAGGATTCATCATCGAGGTCAACTTACATGACGTCATCTTCAATGGGAGGGTCACGTAGTTCAAAGCACTTCTCCCATTGTGTATCCAGTTGTTGGACCATGGAAATCGGATCACCATCGGCTCCCGAGAGGGCCTCGCATCTTCTGGTAGCCTTTGATTGGATTTCGGCAATCGGATCACCATCGGCCCTATGACGGGTTTGGGCTCATGGCTGGACCTTGGGAGTCGGATGACCATCGGTTCCGACTGCGCAGCTGGGACGAGAGAACCGGGCACCTCTTTATACAAAGTTGCGACAAAGGGTACGGCTTTGCCCGGTTTACGGGCCTGGAGATAAATTCTCAAGGGTTCCTATGGCCCTGTGATGACCTCCGGTTCGTCAATTATATGCTTCTTGGATTGCTCATATAGACAAGGATCCGAAGAATAATAAGACTCAACCCCTTTGAAGGGATCGATGTCGGCGAATTCAGTCTTCACGAATCCATGCTTACTGACATACTTGAAGCACTGGTAGAGTGTGGATGTGTAAAGCCCCTAAATTTTTACTATATTTTTATCGATTTTGTTACTAATTTAAAAATTTTGTATTGTACGTCGCATTGTCGTATTGTACGTGGTGCACAAAAGACGTATTTCGTGATTGCATGACGAATACGAATATGTACGAGGTACATATTTTCAAATAAAAAAATATTTTATTTATAGACTTCATTTTTTATGTAAAGTATAGTTTCCAAAAATAAATATATCTATTTGTCGTTATTGCCAAAACCTTATTTTTTTATATAATATAAAAGGATATTTTTATTCGTCTTTTAAAAATAAGTAATGGTTTAGGAATTTTGTTTTATATAAAATGCATTCTAGATATTTTGCGAAGTTCAAAATTTGTTTATTAAATACATTTTGTTATTATAAAAGCTATATTATGATTTAATATTTAAGTAAATATTATGATTTTTGAAATTTATTTTTGCCATATTTTAGTAATTATGAAAAATATATTAAGAAATTGTTTTATTAATATTTGAATTAATTTTGATAAAAAAAATGAAAATGGTTTCATGAGTGTTTAAATTAAATGAGGGTTTTATCTAAGTTTGATTTGGTTTTGAACAAAATGAGTTTAAACCAAAATTTAATTTATTATGTTATTATCTACGGGGTTTAAACAAAACCAAATCCTTATCCAATGGGTATTCCCACCTCCTATAAAAGGAGAGGTACTCCTCCAAAAACTTCTACCATCAACAGATGTGCATCGTGTCTGTGCCTCGCATCCACTATATTTTTTCCCTTTACAAATACAATATATTTTTATCCTGTCCGACAAACCGGACGTCCAACCCAGCCGTGTCGGACCCATCCCGACACGACACCTACACCTAAGCCATGCCCCTGTACCGCCTCGATGCGTCGACAACAGCCCGTCCTCGCCCCGTCGTCATCACTGCCACCACCAGATTATCTTTCCTCTGTCCGACACCAAGTCAACACCACCAACCCTGTCATCGACCTTGGCCAAATCGGCCGACAGCATTCACCAACATACCCACCACCTCCGGCCACCACAACCGGTACGGCCGATCACCGCCAAACCTTCTTCTCCTCTCGGTACGACTAACTTCCCGACCCACCACCACCAGTGTAACCATCGACACCACAACAAATAGAAAGAAGAAGGAGGGGGAAGCCCTAACCCGTCCTCGCCTCCGTGTCGACAGCCGCCCCGCCGCTCCCCTGGATCACCGCCGGCACGCCGCTCCTCCAAACCGCCATCTTCCGCTCCGCCGACCTTGGGCCTCCGCGCCACAGCCGCTCCGCCGACCCTGGGTCTCCGCGCCACCAGCGCTCCGACCCAAGGGCGACGATCCAACTCCGCCCGCCTGAGAACAGCCGGACCCGCCTCCTCGGTCGAGCCACCGTCCGCTGTGGAGCCACCCAAACCAGATCTGGCACCTCCTTCTCGCGTGGGTGCTCTGCCGACGCCGTTCCTTCTCCGGTCAACCGTGTCATTCCGCGTGCCGCCCGATCTTGGCAGCGCCGGCGAGTCACAGCCACGGGAGCCCAGCCATCGGCCGCCCAGCTCCACGGAAGAACACCGCCGGCACCGATCGCCGCCCTCCGCCGACGCCGGTAAGAGCCCTCAACTCTTCTCCTCTCTCTTCCCCTCTATTTCACTCTCTCTGTTACTTTCCGCATTCCCTTCCATTTTTTATGACCTTTTCTCTCTCTCTACCCCTTCATACACTTAAGAACAGTTGACAATAATTATTTATTATCTATTATTAATATTATTATTAAGTTATTTCTGATCTTATCTTCACCATTTATTATTATTATTATCATTATTATCATCTGTTGATTAGTTTGTTGTTATTATTATTATTATTATTATTATTATTATTATTATTATTTTAGTTTACTAATATTCTTTTCTAAAAAAATTACTAGTATTATGTAAATATTAAATTGGGCTTGATCCCATATTATTTTCACATTGGTCTTAAACCCTAAGAGTGAATTTTTTCTCGATTACTCATTAAAATCCAAAAATATTTTGACACGAAAAGAATTATAGTTTCCAAATAAATAAAACGGTTATATTTTTAAATATTTTCAAAATAATTATCAAAATTATTTTTGCTAATAATAATATAGTTTCACTATCTAAATATTTTATTTTACTTAGTTTTTGCCTAAAAAGATTTTAGACTTTAAAGTCTTTATCTAAAACTATTTTTACCAAAAATATATTTTTAGGTATTTAAACATTTCTTTCTCTAAAAAAATAGTACAAAGTATCTTTCACCAAAATTTCCCATTATTATTATCAAGGTTGGTCATGACTAAATTTTGCTTCCTATTTCATCGTAACTTCGGGCCCTTACACATTGACCCGGCTATTGGACAACAGGACTTGACGGAACAACGCACCACACCAGACGACCCACCAGGCAAGACACCTTGCCTTTACTGTTTAATTTCTTGCTCAATATCATGTATGCTTTTTCTTTATGTTGTTCTTTCAAAAATACATATAGATGCAAATTATTATACTTATGCAATTGGCTTAGAGTTAAGGGACCACCGTAGGTTTAGTGCATCTCATAAACTGTCACGATGTGCCACGGATTGTGTGTGAGTTGTGAGTCGCATATAGATGCGGACTTACGTGCTGACTGATCATTGGCGCGTACAGGCCGTACGTTAGGATATAACTGCTAATAGATTTATGTAGAAGACTTGGCAGTTATTAAGGATTAAACAGTGTCGTGGAGTCGACACATGTATAGTATCATTTGGGGGAGGGGACAGTTATTAGCGTAGGGGCTACATTTTATTTTTACACACATTTTGGGCCGAGGGTGACTCTCATGAGCACTACCTTCTGCCCAGGTCGATAGCGTCTCAGATGAGCGCTACTTGCTGGCCACTCTCTATTACTTGCTTGCGTGAATCCGTTACAGCCCCTGCGTAGAACGTTGTCCTCAAAGTGCATATCACCTAGAATGGGTAGGAACCTTTACTCATGTATACTTTTTTGTTGAGCTTTATTATTCAGTTTATTGGCATGATATTATGTGTCTTATTACGTCCCTCTGAGGACCTGGTTTTTCTCCAGGTATGTGTTTTCGTGATTTCTTGCAGGTGCTCTAGCTAAGGCCATGACTTGCGCTCTATTCCGTCGTGATGATTACTCTTGGATTCGTCACTTGCTCTCGCTTGTTAAATTCTTTCCTTGTATATTTCTCTATATTTAATTTGGTTGGTAGTGGACTTTGTTTTCGCCCAACTATGGTGTACATGACAAACGCAAAGTTGCTTTTATATTATTATATATCTTTGTGGATGAGATTTAGTGTCGTGGCTTTCTACATTTACAGCTTATGTATATATACGAGTCGTATATTTACTCGTATGTATACAGCTGGCATGATACGTATCTAGTCTCAAGTATTTGGGACTGGGGCGTTACATGTTTTTGTGGTGGTCCATGCAGGTCTAGTTTGCTGTTTCGGTTACATGACTGTACCAAACGGGCCTGCAATACAGGATCAGAGTCTAGAATCTCATCCACTTACTTAATATCCTTTCTTGACTTCCAATGCCGAACTCTCGTTCGATCTCCTTGAATTACATCTTGTTTGACTCCTTCTACCGTAAATTCTTAGTTTCGTTTCTAGTAAGATGACTACACTAGTATATGCCCATAGGTTAAACACATGGCTAGATGGATTGCATTGACAATTAATATGCATTGAGATTTTATTTGAGTCATAAAGGCAATTATTTTCCTAGAAATATGATTTTGAGGATTAGTTAATTCCAAGTTGGGTAGTAGCATATTACCGCCAACGAAGGATAGTTTAAATTTTATTTTAAATTTACAAGGTGGTATACACAAGAGGATAGCTAGATCGAGAAAACAAAATTTTTATGAATTTTGAAATCGCGAAATAGTTATGATTTATTAGGGGTATGAAATCAATTTGAGAAATATCTTGAGTTTTTATATTGTGACACTTGATTTACGGTTAACTTTAAGTTTGGATATCTCGAGATTTTTAAAGAGTTTAAATTATGATTTTGTAGATGACTAGAGAGACGAAAGTTTAGAAGAGAGAGAACTTGAGGTTTTAAATTGCGCGTACGATTTATAAGTTTATTAAATTTTAAAGAAATGATGAAAAAAAATATAATAAAAATAAAAATAAATTTTGTTTAAATTTTTTGGAAGATATCGACTTTGAAGGAAAAATTCAAATTTCAAATTTTGTCATATGATCTATGATTTATAGAGTTATATAAATTTCGAGTTTAAGGCCTTTTATTATGGATATTTAAATTTTTGGTAAAAAGCATGTTCATTTTGCGATATACAAGGACTATTTCGAGATTGATTAGAGATTTCAATTAAATTGACAGTCAAAGATAATTGGTAATGGTGGCAGAGTATCTTGAAAATTTTATTGAGAACTTCGAGGAACTTAAAATTTAGATTAGATTGGTAGAGGACCAAGAAGCAAGAAAGGTTACCCTAGTGAGATAGAAGTATTCTACATTAGATTGTCAATGCACCTATGATAATGATATTGCATATACACAAGTATAGTTAGTCATCGACCAAACCGATGAACATATCTTTTGACTTACTCGACCTTCCCTCAATTCTAGATCTTTTATCATGACCATCTAGTCATTTGAAACTTGAGAAATGATTATATTGTTCCTTGATCATACACCATCTAAGTGGCTATCATATCCCTAGAAACTGTACTCCTAATTTATCTTACCTTGATTTGTTAGAATCTAAGTTATCTTTATTTCTTGCTTTAGCTCGATCATTTATTTGGTTCGTTAATCATTATCTCATTAAACTCTCACTATCTACTTTAAGTTCTTTGGTGTCCCTATCGTGACTTTGATATTTGGAGCACAACACTAGACTTTTCCATCCAACAATTCCCATATGCAAGACCTACACGAACCCACCTTCATGTAGGTATATCACGTGCCACTAAAACACGTCTCCTTGTACTCTAACTTCATATTGCGACTTCCGTGTCAAAAAGACTGGACTCTAATCCCTACCGTGAAACCAAGATACTTTTTTTTAACTATAGATGAGACCCGACCTCGACTCAATTCTTTCCACCCGATGTGTAATGCTTGACTTGCGCTTTACCTTGATTGCTTGACCTATTGACCCCTTTACACTGCTAGTTTAACTCTTGTAAGTTGGGTAGAATACCTCCCGACCTAACCAACCTTTTGTGGACCACATTGATAGGTTCACTTGGATCATAGAATTCAGTGGACCCTAACTTATCTAGTCAACCAAGCCGACTGCATAGGCCCAAATTTTAGGCGGAACTTAGATTTTATAAGATCTTGGACTAATTGAATTCCTTCATCATTACCCATTACTTATTATTTTATCTACCTATGATGCTAAAAAGAGCTTAGTTTTGCAGGCGTATTCTTTATCAAGCTTGATCATGACATATGTTTAATGTGGGCGCCCACTAATACATTGTCTAAATCAGAACCGACGTGTTATGGTCTGATCAACCATAGTGCACTTGGTTCGCTTTTCATATATCATACTACGTGGATGGAGACATAGTTAAACTTGTCCCTAGAGTCTCCTCCGCGATTACCTTGGTAATTCTCTTGGAATTATACCACCGCCCTTGAATCACATATTGGCATTCGAAAACATCTCCTTTGGACTCTTGTAATTGGCTTTCGTCTTTTAACTATTCTAGACAAAGCTTGTGATTGATAGATAGACCAAACCATTCTCCTATGACCATGATATTTGTATATACTTGGGGGTAGTTAACCACTGACCAACCAATATGACTATCCCCGCCTTAAGCTACTTCCATCGTGTTATCATGATTTTTTACCTTGACTAGCAACACTCGTTCAATTCCAAAATCGTGAATTATTTCGTCGTTATCGGAATCACGATTTTCTAAAGCATATTTATCGTTTCGTTGCCTCGCCCAATGATCTGTGTTGCCTTACCCTCGTATCTTCTTACCCCCTTACTTATCCTTAATTTCGAGGACAAAATTCTTGTAAATTGGGTAGGATGTAAAGCCCCTAAATTTTTACTATATTTTTATCGATTTTGGTACTGATTTAAAATTTTTGTATTGTACGTCGCATTGTCGTATTGTACGTGGTGCACAAAAGACGTATTTCGTGATTGCACGACGAATACGAATATGTGCGAGGTACATATTTTCAAATAAAAAAATATTTTATTTATAGACTTCATTTTTTATGTAAAGTATAGTTTCCAAAAATAAATATATCTATTTGTCGTTATTGCCAAAACCTTATTTTTTATATAATATAAAAGGATATTTGTATTCGTCTTTTAAAAATAAGTAATGGTTTAGGAATTTTGTTTTATATAAAATGCATTCTAGATATTTTGCGAAGTTTAAAATTTGTTTATTAAATACATTTTGTTATTATAAAAGCTATATTATGATTTAATATTTAAGTAAATATTATGATTTTCAAAATTTATTTTTGCCACATTTTAGTAATTATGAAAAAGATATTAAGAAATTGTTTTGTTAATATTTGAATTAATTTTGATAAAAAAACAAAAATGATTTTATGAGAGTTTAAATTAAATGAGGGTTTTATCCAAGTTTGATTTGGTTTTGAACAAAATGAGTTTAAACCAAAATTTAATTTAATATGTTATTATCTACGGGGTTTAAACAAAACCAAATCCTTATCCAATGGGTATTCGCACCTCCTATAAAAGGAGAGGTACTCCTCCAGAAACTTCTACCATCAACAGATGTGCATCGTATCTGTGCCTCCCATCCACTATATTTTTTCCCTTTACAAATACAATATATTTTTGTCCTGTCCGACAAACCGGACGTCCAACCCAGCCGTGTCGGACCCATCCCAACACGACACCTACACCTAAGCCATGCCCCTGTACCGCCTCGCTGCGTCGACAACAGTCCGTCCTCGCCCCGTCGTCATCACTGCCACCACCAGATTATCTTCCCTCTGTCCGACACCAAGTCAACACCACCAACCCTGTCATCGACCTTGGCCAAATCGACCGACAGCATTCACCAACATACCCACCACCTCCGGCCACCACAACCGGTACGACCGATCACCGCCAAACCTTCTTCTCCTCCCGGTACGACCAACTTCCCGACCCACCACCACCAGTGTAACCATCGACACCACAACAAATAGAAAGAAGAAGGAGGGGGAAGCCCTAACCCGTCCTCGCCTCCGTGTCGACAGCCGTCCCGCCGCTCCCCTGGATCACCGCCGGCACGTCGCTCCTCCAGACCGCCGTCTTTCGCTCCGCCGACCTTGGGCCTCCGCGCCACAGCCGCTCCGCCGACCCTGGGTCTCCGCGCCACCAGCGCTCCGACCCAAGGGCGACGATCCGCCTCCGCCCGCCTGAGAACAGCCGGACCCGCCTCCTCGGTCGAGCCACCGTCCGCTGTGGAGCCACCTAAACCAGATCTGGCGCCTCCTTCTCACGTGGGTGCTCCGCCGACGCCGTTCCTTCTCCGGTCAACCGCGCCGTTCCGTGTGTCGCCCGATCTTGGCAGTGCCGGCGAGTCACAGCCACGGGAGCCCAGCCATCGTCCGCCCAGCTCCACGGAAGAACACCGCCGGCGCCGATCGCCGCCCTCCGCCGACGCCGGTAAGAGCCCTCAACTCTTCTCCTCTCTCTTCCCCTCTATTTCACTCTCTCTATTACTTTCCGCGTTCCCTTCCATTTTTTATGACCTTTTCTCTCTCTCCACCCCTTCATACACTTAAGAACAGTTGATAATAATTATTTATTATCTATTATTAATATTATTATTAGTATTATTATTAAGTTATTTCTGATCTGATCTTCACCATTTATTATTATTATTATTATTGTTATTATTATTATCATTATTGTTATTAGTTGATTAGTTTATTGTTATTATTATTATTATTATTATTTTAGTTTACTAATATTCTTTTCTAAAAAAATTACTAGTATTATGTAAATATTAAATTGGTGTAACACCCAGTTTTCCAGATAAGGGTAATTTTAAAATTTTGTAATTATAATTATTATTTATTGATTATTATTTCATATTATGATTTTTTGGTGATTTTTAATCATTTTTAAACTATTTAAAATTATGACTTGTGATTTTGACATATTACTATTGTTTGGTTTTAATTTTAAGGAATTTGTCACCCCCAGTTTTCAGGAACAGGGGTATTTTTGTCATTTTGTATTTTTGAAATATTTTTGAAATTTATTTTATTATTTATGATATTGTTTTGGGATTATTTGAGTCGAGTTCGAATTTCAGCTCAATCCGACTTGAAACGGGGACCCGGGGGTAGTGTTGACTTTAGTGGACCCACACACTAGTTAGGCATGGCCCACATGATATTAATTTTAGTCCACATGATATTAATTTTAGTTAGAGGTTAGACTAATTATTATGGATAAGGTTAGTGTGATTAGAGACTTTAGAATGACTAATTTAGTCCCAACCAATTAGCACTTTCCTAATACTAATAAAATAGGTTAGTGGGGGCATTTTGGACCTTACCATAATAGGACAAATAGCCCCATATGGCCAGCCACTTTGGGAGAGGATAGGCTCAAGTTCATTTCATTATTCTCATCCACACTCTCTCTCTTGTTCTTCCCCAAATTTCTAGAGAGCAATCCCTAGCAATTTCTCTACCAAATCCTTCCATTTCGCCACCAAATCTTCTTCTTTCCTTCTCCATTCTAGCCAAGGAGGAAGGTACCCAAGTTTGGGAGGATTCGGAGCTCGTTCGTGTCCTTTTGGAATCTCTACGTGTCGGTGTCGCTCCGGGAAGGCTTTTCTTCGATTCGATCTACCGGAAGGTATAAATCCCTTCTCCTTTTCATTTCCTCATGCATATAGGAATATTTTGAACCCATAGGAATGACCCCCATGGTTGTATCTCCATTTGTGTCCATTTCGTGTCCATTTGGAGGTCATAGGAGTGTCCTTTGTGTTGTGGGTGTGTCCATGTGGGAAAACCCCAAATTTGGACACACACTGTGTTGTTGTTATGTATGAATGAATTATTACATGTTTAATCTCATATTTTTGTATTGGAGATGTGTTCTATAGTGTCTCATATATATATATATTAGTGTAGAGAGTGAGTTCTTGATATATTATGTTATATACTTGTGTTTTTTTTGTCTCAAACTACCTAAATTCGTCATAATATTTATCCACGTTTTTAGTAGCAATGGCAACTTAGAAATGTCATAACTTTTAGCTTAAAACTCCGATTTATCTCTCGTATTTTTTAAAAGAACCGTATCGAAGTTAGCTTTCCAAATATATATTTTAATAAGCCAAATTATTTCTGTAGCATTCTGTAGAATTATTTGAGTGTCAGCTGTACGAAAGACGAACGTGTTTCGGTATTTTCGCGATTTCGGGAGCTTCCGGACACGAAAATGCGATCCGTTTAAAGTTTTGAAAAGCTAACACAAAGAGCTACAACATACTTTAATCCTAGACTTTAATGAATGCCTAATTGGTACAGTATTGGTTTTAAATAGAAGAGTGACTATACGATATATGCATTTTGTGTAACCTATGAGCCTATGTAGTATGGATATTAAATGAATATAGAGTATGTAATACGTGATATGTTAGATGAATAAAATGATATATATTCTCTTTACATTAATTTATATATATGGTTGAATGCAAGCCTGTAGGAATGCTATTAATATAATGCATATAAGCAATGCATGAATGAAAGAATGATATACAATATATGCATGAAAGTATATAATGAATGCTAGATATGAATGCAAGATATATATGTAATAATAGATATGAATGCATAATGTATAAATATTGTAATGCAATATATAATAATAACATATTTGGTAATGTAGAGTATATGATGCAAGCATGAATGAATGGAGGAAATACATGTATATAGGTAATATAGAATGTAATATATGAAAGGAATGAATGATAATATATAACATGATATGTAGGTAATTCAAGGTATAAAATATATAATGTGTGTATGTTTGTATGTCTCTATGTTAATGTATGAAATGATATGAATATACAATGTATGCATATGTATAAAACATGTAGGTAATGCATAGATGCATGAATGAAATGAATGTTTGCAATATGTTAATATAAATACAAGTATCTAATATGCATGAATGTAAGTATAATATAATACAAGTATACATGTATGTATCATGTAAATATAATATACATGATATGTATGTATGCATGTATACAAGGTAAGTATGTATGTATGTATTTCTATAAACTGAGTTAACCTATAACCTTTTACACACATGCATTCATACACCCTTTGACATCATGTATCCCATGTCACATACACCTACCTATCACTAAATTTTAGAACATTAACACATATCCTTTCACACACATGCCAAACACACACATACTCACTTACTCTTTTACCTCTCTTTCTATATATATATATATATATATATATATATATATATATATATATATATATATATATATATATATATATATATAAAAATATATATATATATATATATATATATATATATATATATATATATGTATGTGCCTATATATATAGTTTTTCTATATATATCTATGTATATAAATATGTGAATGTGAATAATATATATACATTATATGACTAAGTTTGTGTGCCTTGTTAGCTTATGGTGCTTATGGTTTAGTTTTGTGCTTGGTTTAGCAAGTGACTTAGGCTATGAGTTAGTAGCTATCTTGGATACTTGATTTGCATATACTTAGTTGTTTAGACCTAGAATAAGTTGTTTGACCTAATTTAGACTTGTTAAACCTAGTTTGACCATAGTTGACCTAGGTTTGACTTTCAAGGTTGACCAAGTTGACCAAGAGTTGACTTTGGTCTAGATTGACCTAGAATCATGTAGAATGCATAGTAGAACTTCATATTGTCATTTTGGACTTGTTGTGACTTGTGCTGTTCTGATTAGGAGCCAGACACCTCTCATCGGACATTATATTTACTTTGGACATTCAGACATCAGGCGAGTACATTCTCTGATAGTTCTTTCATTTATTTGATGATTACTATGATTCAGTTCTAGTATAGTTCTATTTGATTCTCTGTCACAATATGTATTAATATGTTAGATTCATTTACTCGCAATACATGTACTTGATTTGTCTAACCCTATTACTCGAATCACTCACAAGACTCATCTACTCGAAACACCTACAAGTATTAAATGTACAAATCATACAAGAATCATCATTACAAGAATGATAGCCATCGTTGCTGGGCCCGGTATACGATGTGTCGTATTCAACAAGAATCACCAAACAAGAATGATAGCCATCGTCGCTTGGCCGAGCGTGCGATGTGCCGTATTACAAGAATGATAGCCATCACAGCTTGGCCGAGCGTGCGATGTGCCGTATTACAAGAATGATAGCCATCACCGCTTGGCCGAGCGTGCGATGTGCCGTACTCATTACAAGAATCACCTACAAGGATTAGTGTACAAGAATCTTACAAGAATCACTTCACTCAAATCATTGAGAAGAATTATCTACTAGAATCATCGTGTACAAGAATCATTTACTAGGCTCAAATTGTATTAGACTCACATTGGTATTACACTCAACTTACATTGTACAAACTGGACTTATAACATGTTACCCTAGTTCAGCTAGATCTTATTTTACAGTCTTCTTTGCCATCATTCTTCTTTTATTTCATTACCTTACTTTCCTTGTACCTTTGCTATTTCTCTACATCATTACCTGTATAAAACTGCCATTATTATCAATATAACTGTCTATAATTGCTTTATAGTTCTCTGTCATTTACTTGAATTTTCTAGATGAGATGTGCTCGTTCATGTCCTTACTGGACCTGTTGATAAATTTTACAGATAGCCTGGAGGTTGCCTGCTAGCCTAGAGGAGACACAGTAGAGGTTGTATAGATAGCTAGGGTTTTGCTCATAGTTTATTTCCAGTTGTCTTGAGTTGTATTTATGGATTACTATATTGAGCTTTGAGATGTATTTCTGGGTTTGTGTATCTTAGACACTTAGACTTCTATCTGCTGTATCTCTTTTGGATTTCATGTTTTATCTATCTTTATCATGCTCTACCTTATATGTGATTGAGACTGTATCTGCTATGTCACCTCCATTCGGAGAGTATATACTGTACAGGTACCTTTATTTTGTTAGATGTTTGACCTAGGACAGCGTTCTACCGCCGACACTGCGGCGTAGGCTGGACGTACCCACGTCTCGTGCCCTTACTCTAGGGTGCGGGTCGTGACAATTGGGCTTGATCCCATATTATTTTCACATTGGTCTTAAACCCTAAGAGTGAATTTTTTCTAGATTACTCATTAAAATCCAAAAATATTTTGACACGAATAGAATTATAGTTTCCAAATAAATAAAACGGTTATATTTTTAAATATTTTCAAAATAATTATCAAAATTATTTTTGCTAATAAAAATATAGTTTCACTATCTAAATATTTTATTTTACTTAGTTTTTGCCTAAAAAGATTTTAGACTTTAAAGTCTTTATCTAAAACTATTTTTACCAAAAATATATTTTTAGGTATTTAAACATTTCTTTCTCTAAAAAAATAGTACAAAGTATCTTTCACCAAAATTTCCCATTATTATTATCAAGGTTGGTCATGACTAAATTTTGCTTCCTATTTCATCGTAACTTCGGACCCTTACACATTGACCCGGCTATTGGACAGCAGGACTTGACGGAACAACGCACCACACCAGGCGACCCACCAGGCAAGACACCTTGTCTTTACTGTTTAATTTCTTGCTCAATATCATGTATGCTTTTTCTTTATGTTGTTCTTTCAAAAACATATATAGATGCAAATTATTATACTTATGCAATTGGCTTAGAGTTAAGGGACCACCGTAGGTTTAGTGCATCTCATAAACTGTCACGATGTGCCACGGATTGTGTGTGAGTTGTGAGTCGCATATAGATGCGGACTTGCGTGCTGACTGATCATTGGCGTGTACAGGCCGTGCGTTAGGATATAACTGCTAATAGATTTATGTAGAAGACTTGGCAGTTATTAAGGATTAAACAGTGTCTTGGAGTCGACACATGTATAGTATCATTGGAGGAAGGGGACAGTTATTAGCGTAAGGGCTACATTTTATTTTTACACACATTTTGGGCCGAGGGTGACTCTCATGAGCACTACCTTCTTCCAAGGTCGATAACGTCTCGGATGAGCGCTACTTGCTGGCCACTCTCTATTACTTGCTTGCGTGAATCCGTTACAGCCCCTGCGTAGAACGTTGTCCTCAAAGTGCATATTACCTAGAATGGGTATGAACCTTTACTCATGCATACTTTTCTGTTGAGCTTTATTATTCAGTTTATTGGCATGATATTATGTGTCTTGTTACGTCCCTCTGAGGACCTGGTTTTTCTCCAGGTATGTGTTTTCGTGATTTCTTGCATGTGCTCTAGCTAAGGCCATGACTTGTGCTCTATTCCGTCGTGATGATTACTCTTGGATTCGTCACTTGCTCTCGCTTGTTAAATTCTTTCCTTGTATATTTTTCCATATTTAATTTGGTTGGTAGTGGACTTTGTCTCCGCCCAACTATGGTGTACATGACAAACTCAAAGTTGCTTTTATATTATTATATATCTTTGTGGATGAGATTTAGTATCTTGGCTTTCTACATTTATAGCTTATGTATATATACGAGTCGTATATTTACTCGTATGTATACAGCTGGCATGATACGTATCTAGTCTCAAGTATTTGGGACTGGGGCGTTACAGGATGGCACGATCATATAGTCATGTATCCACGGATGCCCCAAGTGGATATTGTAGGACGTATCTGCATCTATGACGTAGCAGGTAACCTCTATCCTCAAGTCGCCGATCTGACATTTCAATCAGATCTTTCCTAAGGGATAGCTTCTTTTCGAGTTGAAACCACTATTGACAGTGTTGTTGGTCGCTAACCGGTACATAGGGATGCCGAGGACTTGAAGCAAGCTTTTTGGGATGATGCTTATCGATGAGCCAGGGTCGATGTGCATCCGATCCACCTTGATGTCGCTTATGTATCCAGTGTAGTACAAGGGGCGATTATTACAAGTTGGTCTTGATCAACATGTTCTGTGGGGTAAATACGATGTTGGACATTGCATCCGCACAGTTGCTGCCCTAGAGATCTGCAGACGAGTCTTCCCTTGTAGGTTTGACCTCAGCTAAGTAAGCGTCAACATTCTGGAGTGCTTCGCTCAATACGACACGAAGATCCTTGGAGCGCCTTAGGAGCTCGTATAACGACAACATTGCCTGCGTATTAGCTAGTTGTGCTAATATATCGAAGTTGAAAGGTCTCTTCAGCCCTTGAGATGCATCTTTACGGAGCGACCTGTCGAAGCGGGTTTCCTTCGGCTTGGCCCTGTCTGCCGATGGAGGCTGAGATGGCCCCGAAACATTAGAGGCAGGCATCGTTGCCGGCTGAGGGTCCTCGACAGAACTACCCAGAGTGGACTGGACTTGTGCCCCGAACCGGGGACAACGGCCGCTGCCTCCTCAGCTTCGGTTGAAATGGTATGGCAGGATCTGGCCTTTCTGTCCTTCTTCTTGTTGGCTGGAGATGACATCGCCTGAGTAACTTCGGACACTAAGTCTTGGTGTACCCATATGACCTCTCCTCATAACGTGGTGAGAGGTACTAAGCCAGTTGTTTGGTCCCGAACGGGAGGAAGATTAGTAACCTTCATCGTTGCCCGAGGGATAGGTATTACTCCGTCTTGAGTACATGTTGGAGGGAAGTCGCCGAATTGAACTAACACCATGTTCGTTGCCACGGTAACCTCTTCATCGCCGAATTGAACTAACCGAATTGACGTGGTGAGAGGTACTTTTCCATCTGGGATGTATAATCCCAGCTGGCGAGCGTTCTTTAAATTCTTCTCCGTATTGGTGGCGCTAATGATGAAGGTCATCCAATCCCTGAACAGATCTTCGCCCATCCAGATGTTGATTGCGGGAAGCAACTTCTTATGACAGATTTCAATCAAGGAGCTTTCGGGATTGCCTTTGGGCAATCTCATTGCGGTTTGGCAAAATCGTTCGATATAGTTCCTTATTAGCTCCCTCTCCCCCCTGAACGACGTCCATGAAGGATGACATTGTCACATCATGTCCTACTTCGTAGAATCTTTCTAGGAATATGAGCTTGAAGCCGTCAAAAGAATGGATGTAGTTGTCCGAAAGGTTGTGGTACCAGTCGAATGCGATTCCCTCCAATACTTTGATGAATAATCGTGTGAGGATAGCGTCACTATGCGGCAAGTGGTCGGTTGTGACCTCAAAATAAGTGATGTATCGACTAGCAGAGGTCTTTCCGTCATACGAAACAATATGAAATAGTTTGTACCGTGGCAGAAAAGGAACATCTCTCCACGCAACGGGATACGACTGCCGTATTCTGAGGTCCCGGGAGGAGTCTCTGGCATTGAACATTGCTCGAAGCTCCTGGACTTCCCTCCTTGACTCCTTTGCTTCATCTGCAGATGAAGGAGGGGAGGCTCCTAGAGGATTGTCACCCAAAGAAGGAGCGGTCGTATTGGAGTCCGCATTGACTACGGGTCCAAAGCTTGTTTGTCCAGGCGTCCTTGCTGGTTGAGTCGTCAAGGCAGCTTTGATTTCGTCTACTGACTTGACCAAGGACATGAGCATGGCTTCAAGTACTTCTAGACGTTGTCGATTAGTAGGCACTTTATGATCATTGTCGGCCATAAAGACTATCCGCACGTGGGTAGAGGTGGAAGGGATCGTAGCAGAGGATCTCTCTGTATCGTACCCTCGTACCGAAAAATCATCGGGAAATGTCAGAATGTCTTCCTCCTCGGACTCGGAAGGGGTGCTACCCCCTGTGCAGGAAGCCGCATCGTCTTGGCGAAGGCGGTCATCCTCAGGGACATCCACGTCTGTTGCATAATTCCAGTGGATCGCTACCCTCTGTGTATGCTCTTGGAATACCGGGTTGTCGCATACTTTGAGGGAACTGCTACCCCGGGCCTCATCTACCCCCAATGAGGTCAAGGATGCACCCCAGGTGTTGGAAGCTTCCTTTTAGATCAAGTTCCTAGGTAGACACCCCATGTGGTTATCGGTGGCAATCCTCCAGATGATAGTTTCCTTGCAATGCTGGCCGAGATTGTTGGGCTGGAAGAGCCTATCTTCTTTCCTTTCTTGCCGCGAAGAACCTTTCGGGTTGAATTACAGGAGGCGAAAGAAAGTTCCTCGTCTCCCAAAATTTGCACCAATTTCTCAAGTTGTTGTTGGAAAGGTGCTGGCTACTGCAGTCGTTGGAAAATGGACTGTCGATCTTCAGGTACTGTCGACTTGTCCCAATAGCAGTTGATGATGACTTGGGTGCAACGACGTCCTGAGAGGGGCTCATCGCATGCCAAGGTTGCTTCATTCTCCTTACGATTGTGAGTAATCACCTCTCGCAAGTTGATAGTGGATTGATCTACCTTTGTATGCAATTTATGGACTCGGGTATCCCGAGCACACGAGTGCGTAGGTGTCATGTTTGCTCCCTGATCCGACGCTAGTAAAAGCACTTGCTCTCGATCGTTGGAGGGAGTCTTTGAAGACCCACACTGTCCGTTAGCCCTGGGGGACTGGACGCGGGTGGTTCTGTACAACTTTCCATCAGGAGCCCGTATAATAGTTAACGCTGCCCGCTGACGGTCAGCAACCTGGACAGTTGACTGGGCTTGTTGGGCCTGCATTGCCCTAGACTTCTTTGACTTAGCACCCGAAGGTGCATAGTAAGAAGAGTCCAGATTAAAATATCCCATATTCTCTATATGCCGCATGAAGTCGGCCCCACATGAGAGACGGTCGAACACAGAGCTTCTTATAAGACCGTATGAGACACTCTGTCTATGGCTAGGATTGGCTATCGCATGGGCCATCTGCCCGCGGCCAGAGTTGGTTGCCGCATGGGCGATCTGCCTGCGACTATAGTTGGCTGCCGCATGGGCGATCTGCCTACGGCCAGAGTTGGCTACGGTATGGGCCATCTACCTGCGACCAGAGTCAGCTTCCGCATGAGTCATCTGCCCATCTCTCTTATGCGGCCTCTTTCTCGTCCGTATGGATTTTCCTTGTGTCCCCAAAAACTCAGCATCGTAGTATTTTTTTGCTGCATTTGGGGACAGTGGGGTTCTCTGCGGTCGAAAGCAAGGCCGTATGAGAGTCCAGATCATCGTTTGGGGCCGCAGAATGAGCTTCTTCGAAAAGCTGGTTGGGGCAACAGTTTTGCGCTTCGACGTCCTACGGGTTCTATTTGGTTGGCTCGCTTCTGCGATGTGCTGGCGCTCCCTTCAGAGAGCATTTCTTCAAATGATCGTTGGTCAAAACGAACCACGAGCATTTGCTACATGGAGCCGAGCTTGGACGTGTCAAATTGCGTCACCAACTTCTCATCAAAAGAGAAGGATGTCTCCAGCAGAGTCGCCATCGTGTTTGCCATTAAATATCAAGAACATAAATTATAGAGGAATTGAACTTGATTGCAAACTCGCTTGTACAAAAAAAAGCCTAGAAAAAAATCTTAGGAAACAATCTAAATATAATTGTTTAGTTTTGATTCTGGGGGTGACGATAGAGGCTCGAGAAAGTGTAGCAACTCTGCCTTACTCCTTGGACTATCTGACACGATCCTTGCTCTTGAAGAAATTGCCCTTCGTAGGTTGCCAGCCTTTTGCATTGGCGTAGTATCCTGCTATTTATAATGATGGATATCTTGAGCCGTATAGATGGCCACGTGACCATATGGCTACGACAGCACACAAAGACCCGCTCTTTGGCCGCCAGCTGGTGACTGTTGAGATTTTCTTACAACAAATCTGGGTTGCTGTGACTTGGTCAGCTTGCCATGTGTCCTATCGCAGGTTAGGATCAGTCTGCTTAAGTAATTTTGAGCCACGTAGGGCTTTTAGTGTTTGGCCATGCTAGGCCGCATAAGACTCATGCGGCTTAAGTCGTTGTCTCCCTTAGTCTGCATGTAGCTTGGGGACTTTTGAGCCGCATAGGTTCTGCATTCTAGGCCGCATAAAGCTCATACGGCTCAGGTTGCAGTCACCTTTAGCCGCATGAAGCGCATGGATTGAGCCGCATAAGGTTCATGCGGCTCGGATCGTAGTCCTTCTGGCCGCATGGCCATGTCCAATCTGGTGAAATAATATCTTGTCTGATCACGTCTTATCTTCTTTTTTGTTAGAGTGTCAGAGTTGTCAGAGCTGTCAATTTTGTAAGTTTTGACAGAATTTTATCAGCTTTATCAGAAGGGTTGATCAGCTTGGCTGCATAATTAATATTCTTTATGCGGCTCAAATCAGTCTGGTGAAGATGGGCCGCAGGGGGCATACCGACTCTGTCATGCGGCTCTTCTTCATGCGGACCAGTTTGTTCCAAAGTACTCCATGCGGTCAGTTGTGATCCGCATGAACCCCATATTTTCCATGCTTCTACAAAGACGATCAATTTATCCCTTGGACGATACGATGTCGAAGAAGAAAGCCTTGGAGATTGCTACAACAAATGCTCAGGAGATTATGATCATTACTGACGCTTGTGAAGTGATTTGAAACTCTATTTATAGAGTTTAGAAAAAACTGTTAAGTATTTATCCTGATTGGCGCACACTGCAATTGGCGCACCATTCACCTAGTCGCACGGACGGTTTGTTTATCTGCTCGTACACATGGCATTCTTTAATGGAGATGCACTTGGTCGTGGGCAGTATCACGTACATGTTCTTCGAGATTAGTGGCATGCGCGCCACATCATCTAACTTCTTCTGGATGATTTGATCGAATAGCACCAACCGTTGAGTGGCGCCAGGCGCTAATTGCTATTTTAGTGTCTTTCTGAATTATTATTTAATGCCAACTGCGAATGGCGCAAGATAGCTCTTTGATCATTATGACAAATCTGGCATATCTGACATAATCTCTTCGAGCGCTGCGCGCTCATGAATCGAACAGATTTTTCTCAACTGACGTGTTGTCAGTCATGATGAAAACTATTTCACCTTCTCGAGGAAGCTTGCCACGTGTCAGCCAGCGCCATTTGAAGTCCAGTGCCATTTGAAGTACATCGCCAATTGATGTCACGCGCCATCTACTGCCTGACGCCATTTGACTATTTGAGTACTAGCGCTAATTATGAGTAGCGCATGATGATTTTCAACTTTTTGAGCTTCTACAATAACGTTAGCGGTGTTGATCACCATTGGAATGGTAGTCTTTTTGGCTTTTTTTGCATCAGAGAGGTTTGTCTCTAGTTCTATGTTGTTATTTTATTTTTATTCTATATACCGGTTGTATCATGGGTAAAAACAATCTACCAATTTCATAACTTCGTATTATTACAGGGATAGTCATTTATTCAAGTATGGTTCATACAAACCATGAATTAGTACCATCCAACATATATCTACGCTTTACTATTTTTAGCTTTGTGTTAGATGCACTTGTAGAACCCTTGGCATGTATATATAGAGAAAATTTTGTTATTGTATTTGAGACTTGGATTTTGATATTGTATTAGGAGTTGTTGATGTTTTAGACTTTGTAGTTGATTAGACTTCTTTGATATTTTATCGTGCTTTAGATTGTGATTGAGTATTTAGTGTTATCATTGTGCTTTGTCCTCCATTTTGGAGTTGAGATCTATGACAGGTATATTATATCGTTGTGTGAGATAGATAGTTAGTGATCTAGACAGCGTTCTACCTTCGATGCTGCAGCGTAGGCTGGGCACTGTCACGCACTCGTGGCCCTATATCGGGTGCGGATCATGACACCACCCAAATTGCTGTGGCCACTAGAGGAGTCACTAGGATGGAAGAGGAAAGGTGTTGGGATTGTTGTGAAGGTGGTGGTGGTCGACAAAGGAGTTTTTGGTCGGTTCGACAGAAAAGGTGCACGCGGGTTTATGCAGCAGGGGGGCTCTATATTTTAGGTAGAGGGAAAAGTGGGCGATAAATTTTATGCAACTAAATATAGGGTTTGAAGGTTAAAAGGGTTAGCATTTGGTAGGGTATGGTTTTGGTAGGGTTTGGTTAAGTTTTGGTTGAGTTTCCAAAATAGGAAAGTAAATCTTTCGGTTTTAAATATGGATTTAAACCTATAATGGCTGCATATTAATTGATGAAAGTTAATCCAAACTATTCATATTAGATTAGGGTAACCTAGGATAGGCTCTATAAATCCTAGGTGGACTAGTTTAGGTTCAGTACAACTAGTTGAGTTCCGAAAGGCTCGAAAATGCGTCTTGTGTGCCATTGTATATATGTAGCACATAGAACCTCAATTGAGTGAGACAATAATGGAATGTGTGTAGTATGCTCAAAATAGGTCAAAACCATATATTGGGTCGAAAGGTTTGGGTCGAGGTTGAGTCTCAAATTTTAATTGGAACGGACAACGGTTGCACGGTAGATGCTAGAAATAGGATATTTGACTCAAAAGTTGTGTAATAAAAATAGAGTACAAAGGAAGGGATTTGAGTAGGACAAGATAATCATGAATGAAGGTGGACTCGTCTAGATTAAGCATATAAAATTTGTTTTGGGAAAATGGCACTTGTTGTTCTCCTAAAATCAAAGCTACGAAAAATGGTGTTTAATGATCAAAACATAATAGTAGAAAAATATCTAATATCAAATAATTTAAATAAAGTTCAAAATAAATTCTAGAAATTTCAGGGGGCTTATATATATGCTTTCTTTAAATCATTCTATTATCTTGATAGATGAAGTAAGAAGTCCATATAATATGTTTTTGAAATCTCAAATTTAATACCAAAAAATATATGAAAACAGATTACATTTGTTGGTATGGCAAATTACTCAGGCAGCGAATGTTGGAGTGGGTGGGGTTCCCAACCTATGTGGAGAAGATCCCGGAGTGCGACGAGCGCCGTCCGATGTCGGAGAAGCTCGGGAAGTAGGCGACGCGGAGTTGCTGCTGCTGCTGCCAACCCAAAGGGGGGTTCTGGACTGGGGCTGCCGAGTTTGGGCCGAACTCGATCCTAGGGCGAGTTCGGGCCGAACTCGGTCTGGCCACTCCAGAATGTGGCCGATAGGTTCTGGTTGCCCGACACAGAGTTCTGGCTGAACTCTGTGTCGTCGGGGCTGAGCGGAAATTTGGGGTGATTTTTCACCGTTGGATCATATCTAATGGTCCAGATTTTGCTGCAGATTAGGGGAGTTAATATTAGGTTATTCCTAACCCTATTTATCGTAGAACATTGAAGAAAAGAGAGAGAAAGAGGCAAGAGTGCCATTGCAACTTCGAAAGAGAAGACGGAGGATTGAAGGTGTTTTTCGAAGGAGAATCGAATTCGGGTAATCTCTACTCGTCATTCTCGCTCTTCGTAGCCTTGTAATCATTGTTCTTACTTCTGAGTGTTGTGGGGATCCGATTCAGATCGGGAGGAGTTTATAGAGGGTGTAATTCTTCTATTCCATTAGTGGAGGCTTCTCAGGGTTGGACTCCGATCGTCCCGTGGTTTTTTCCCGTAAGGGTTTTCCACGTCAAAAATTCTCTATGTCTGCGTGGATTGTTTTGTGTGGTTGTTTTTGGGTTCGTGCGTTGTATTGCTCAGTCCTCTCGCAGGTACTCTCCGGTTTGGGGAAAGGTTTTCGCGTTTCTTTCCCAATAGAGTGGTATCAGAGCCAGGTTCTGGAATTCAGAAGGAGTGTCAGTAGTTGACAGAGAAACCAGAGAGGAGAGATGGACGCGAAGCCGGTGCGCATGGTGAATCTTAATGGCACAAACTATCACTATTGGTAGAGCAAGATGAAAGATTTGCTGTTTGTCAAGAAGCTGCATCTACCCGTATTTGCATCCGAGAAGCCCAGTGATAAATTCGAGGAGGACTGGACATTCGAGCATATACAGGTGTGTGGGTACATACGGCAGTTTGTGGACGAGAACGTGTATAACCACGTTGCCAATATTGAGCACGCGAAGACGTTGTGGGATAAGCTGGAATCCTTGTACGCGAAGAAGACCGGGGTAAACAAGTTGTTCCTGATCCGGACGATGATGGGTCTGCGGTACAAAGATGGGGCATCTATTTTGGACCACTTAAGTGAGTTCCAGGGCGTGGTTGACCAACTATCTTCTATGGGAGTCAAGTTCGACAACGAAGTTCAGGGACTGTGGTTGCTGTGTACTTTGCCAGACTCGTGGGACACCGTACGAGTATCTATGATCGCTTCTGCTCCAGAGGGCGTGGTCAGTCTGGAGTTTGCCAAGAGCGGGGTGTTGAATGAAGAGATGCGGAGACGTTCTCAGGGCACTTCACCCACATCCCACTACTCAGAGGCACTTATTTCAGAGAGCCGCGGAAGGGGAAAAAGCAGGGGTCCAGGTGGTAGCAGAGACAAGAGCAGGGGGAAGTCCAAGGGTCGTTACGAGGACTCAGGGTGTTACCATTGTGGTAAGAATGGCCATATCAAGCGGAATTGTTTCGCTTGGAAGAGAGAGAAGAAGGGCGACAAGGGGAAGCAAGAAGAGAACACTACAGCGGCGGCCTCGACGCATGGAGGCGATGTGATCGTCATAGGTGATGAGGTCATTACTAACCTCTCCTGCGATGACAATTCTTGGCTGGTGGACTCAGGGGCTTCAGCACATGTATCTCACAACAGGGTACTATTTGCCACTTACACAACAGGCGACTGTGGAGTGTTGAAGATGGCAATGGAGATGTGTCGAAGGCGGTTGCCGTTGGAGATGTGCATTTGAGAACGAAGACGGGTGCGGTTCTTGTTCTCAAAGATGTTCGTCATGTCCCTGATATCCGTTTCAACCTGGTGTCGGTTGGAAGGTTGGATGACGAGGGATTCTTCAATCTCTTCGGGAACAGTCAGTGGAAGCTTTCCAGGGGTTCGATGGTGATTGCCAGAGGAAGCAAGAAGTCCGGTCTCTACTATATGGAAGGGAGCGCACAGGGGGCACAGGAGGTGAACGCAGTCAGTGATGCGTCTACCGAGTTGTGGCACAGGCGGCTCGGCCATATCAGCGAGAAGGGGATGAGCTACTTGGTGAACAGGAAGGTGATTCCAGGGCTCAAGTCTACAAAGTTGGAGAAGTGCACGCACTGTTTAGCTGGGAAGCAAAATAGGGTGTCTTTCCAAAGTCACCCAAGTTCGAGGAAGCCGGCGTTGCTCGAGTTGATTCACTCGGATGTCTGCGGTCCTATGAAGGTAAAATCTCTTGGTGGTGCTTCTTACTTTGTAACCTTTATTGATGACTGTTCCAGGAAGGTTTGGGTCTATGCCTTAAAGACCAAGGATCAGGTGCTGCCTACTTTCAAGGAGTTTCAGGCCTCTGTTGAAAGGGAGACGGGCAAGAAGTTGTTGTGTGTTCGGTCCGACATTGGCGGCGAATACATCGGTCCCTTTGATGCGTATTGCAGAGAGCAGGGGATACGACACCAGAAGACTCTGCCAAAGACACCTCAGCTCAATGGTGTAGCGGAGAACAGGATACTGATGGAGAGGGCGCGGTATTTGCTGTCAGAAGCAAACTTGTCGGGCAGTTATTGGGGTGAGGCTCTTCTCACAGCTGCTTATGTTATTAATTTGTCTCCTAGTGCTTCTTTGCTGGGTGATGTGCCTGACAAAGTACGGTACGGCAAAGAGCCATCATACAATCACCTGCGGGCGTTTGGTTGTAAGGCCTTCGTGCATGTACCGAAGGACGAGAGGACCAAACTTGAGTCGAAGACGAGGCGATGCATCTTTGTCGGCTACGGTCGGGATGAGTTTGGCTATAGACTCTACGACCAAGTGGAAGAAAAGCTCTACAGAAGCAGGGACGTGGTGTTCGTCGAGGATCAGACCATGACCAACACTCAGGATTCCGAGACGCCTTCTGAGGCTGAGGAATTGCCTGAGTTAGAGTCATTTCGCTTCGAACAGTTTCCAGAGGACATCGCAGAGGATCCAGTTATGGGGGAGCCAGTACATGGAGTAGCTCCCAAACTTGATCATCAGCCTGCTGATGGTGGTCAGGGTGTCCCTCAGGAGGATGAGCATGCCGAAGAGGCAGTTCCTGAAGGGGAGGAGGCTGTTGGTATACAGCCAACACCAGTGGTTCCTTTGAGGAGGAGTGACAGAGATCGTCGACCATCTACGAGATACTCACCAGATGAGTATATGCTATTGACTGACGGGGGAGAGCCCGAAAGTTTTGTAGAGGCTATGGAAGACGAACACGGGCAGGAGTGGATGGAGGCTATGCAGGAGGAGATGAGTTCCTTGCACACCAATTCCACTTATGAGCTGGTGTGGTTGCCAAAGGACAAGAAGGCTTTAAAGAATCGATGGGTGTTTAGAGTGAAGCAGACAGATGATGCTACTCGCCCTCGATACAAAGCGAGGCTGGTAGTTAAAGGCTATGGTAAGCGGAAAGGCGTGGATTATGATGAGATCTTTTCGCCTGTCATCAAGCATTCGTCTATTCGGGTGGTGCTAGCATTAGCAGCCAGTCTCGACTTGGAGGTCGAGCAGATGGATGTGAAGACGGCATTCCTCCACGATGATCTTGAGGAGGAGTTGTACATGGAGCAGTGAGGGATTCTGTGAGAAGGGCAAGTCACATTTGGTCTGCCGGTTGAGGAAGAGCTTGTATGGTCTGAAGCAGGCTCCGAGGCAGTGGTACAGAAAGTTCGAGTCGTTTATGGGGGAGCATGGTTATGCACGGACGACGTCGGATCACTGTGTATTTGTGAGATATTTTGCCGATGATGATTTCATCATTTTATTGCTCTATGTTGATGATATGCTATTAGTGGGTCGGAATGCCACTAGGATAGCGGAGCTGAAGCGCCAACTGGGCGCGGCCTTCTCTATGAAGGATTTGGGCGCAGCAAAGACTATTCTTGGGATAGAGATCAGCCGAGAGAGAGTCCAAGCTGCTACACTTGTCCCAAACGAAGTACATTCACCGGATACTTCAGCGTTTCGGGATGGACGGGTCGAAGAAAGTGAGTTCCCCTCTTGCGGCTCACTTTAAGCTCACTGAGGAACAGTGTCCATCTACCGAGGACGAAAAGGAAGATATGGAGCGGGTTCCATATGCCTCAGCTGTGGGAAGCCTTATGTATGCCATGGTGTGTACGAGACCAGATATTGCTCATGCAGTTGGTACGGTTAGCAGGTATCTTTCAAATCCTGGGAGGGTACATTGGAGTGCGGTCAAGTGGATTCTACGTTATCTTCAGGGCACTGCTGGTTGGAGACTTTCCTTTGGTGGTGACGAGCCGAAGCTGGTTGGGTATACCGACGCTGATATGGCTGGAGATGTAGACACGAGGCGATCGACTTCGGGCTACGTGATGATGTTTGCGGGAGGAGCGGTGTCGTGGCAGTCGCGATTGCAGAAGTGTGTTGCCTTGTCGACGACAGAGGCAGAGTACATTGCGGCGACGGAGGCTTGCAAGGAGTTGCTGTGGATGAAGAAGCTGCTGCAGGAAATGGGACTGAAGCAAGAGCAGTATACTTTGCTTTGCGACAGTCAGAGTGCTATCCATCTTGTGAAGAATCAGACGTTTCATAGCCGGTCCAAGCACATCGAGACTCGGTATCATTGGATACGGGATGTGGTTGAGAAGAAGGACGCGGAGCTTGAGAAGGTTCATACAGATGACAACGGAGCTGATATGTTCACGAAGATTCTACCAAGGGGGAAGTTTGAGTACTGCAGGCAGATCGTCGGGATGACGATATCCTCCCCATAGTTGTGAAGGGGGAGATTTGTTGGAGTGGGTGGGGTTCCCAACCTATGTGGAGAAGATCCCGGAGTGCGACGGGCGCCGTTCGATGTCGGAGAAGCTCGGGAAGTAGGCGACGCGGAGTTGCTGCTGCTGCTGCTAACCCAAAGGGGGGTTCTGGACTGGGGCTGCCGAGTTCGGACCGAACTCGGTCCCAGGGCGAGTTCGGGCCGAACTCGGTCTGACCACTCCAGAATGTGGCCGATAGGTTCTGGTTGTCCGACACAGAGTTCTGGCCGAACTCTGTGTCGTCGGGGCTGAGCAGAAATTTGGAATAATTTTTTACCGTTGGATCATATCTAATGGTCCAGATTTTGCTGCGGATTAGGGGAGTTAATATTAGGTTATTCCTAACCCTATTCATCGTAGAACATTGAAGAAAAGAGAGAGAAGGAGGCAAGAGTGCCATTGCAACTTCGGAAGAGAAGAGGGAGGATTGAAGGCGTTTTTCGAAGGAGAATCGGATTCGGGTAATCTCTACTCGTCATTCTCGCTCTTCGTAGCCTTGTAATCATTGTTCTTACTTCTGAGTGTTGTGGGGATCCGATTCGGATCGGGAGGAGTTTGTAGAGGGTGTAATTCTTCTATTCCATTAGTGGAGGCTTCTCAGGGTTGGACTCCGATCGTCCCGTGGTTTTTTTCCGCAAGGGTTTTCCACGTCAAAAATTCTCTGTGTCTGCGTGGATTGTTTTGTGTGGTTGTTTTTGGGTTCGTGCGTTGTATTGCTCGGTCCTCTCGCAGGTACTCTCCGGTTTGGTGAAAGGTTTTCGCGTTTCTTTCCCAACAGCGAATGCACTGCAAATCATTTTGTTTATGTTTGTAAACTTCCTTCTAGACTGATGAAAGTATGCTGGTCGAGTATTTTGGCACAATCGGTTTGCTTAAGGTAGGGGGCCTCACCAGGTATTGTCTGGAGTTTATCGCCATAATTTTTTGATATCTTTTTGGTGGCAATGATGCCCAATTATGGAAAGTAATTAAGTTAAATATGCCTTTATTGTTGACATCTTTCTAACAAACTTGGAAGAAGGAAAAGTGGACCGGTTGACCAAAAGTTTGGTTACACAGAGACAATGTTATTGCTGAGACCAAGGGTCATGCAACAGTTACATATGAAGATTCACATACAGCTTTGGCTGATGTGGAATGATTCCATAACACATATATGGGAGTATTATTGAATTTTATAATATTATGTAGCAGAGATGGAAGCCAAAGATTTTGGTAATCAATTATATAGCCAACAAGTTAATATTACGGATCAAAGATTAGAAGATGAATTTGGAGGTGAAGATAGGATTAATGGTGGAGGCATAGGTAGAGGTCGTGGTGATACTTCAGCAAACTCATGGCAACGAGATGGAGATTAGTTGTGTCCGAATACAAGGTTTGTGAAATTAAATTGGTGAGTAGCTTAATCTTGATCTCTAAAAAATTGTTATATGAATTGTTGAATTAGTTACTTTAATATGCAACTTGTTTGTCATGTTTTTCTTTTTTCCAACTATAGTTGTTCAAATGTCAATTTTGCCTTTCGTGTGGTGTGTAACCGTTGTGGAATGGCTCATCCTTCTGGTGCTGGTGGAATATGAGCAAAAGCTAGTGCTCGAGGAAGGGGCTGAGGTAGCAATGGTACAATGGGCCTGGTCGTCCTGTAGGTGCACCTATTTGTCTTTGGTCCTAATGATTGGCCCTGTCCAATGTAAGTCAATTTTTACTTGGATTATGCTCGAATCAGCTACCATAAATATAATAATTAGTGATCATTGTGAAGCTATTATGAGGGCTTGAATTTTGGTCATGCGGAGCTTTTATTTTTATTCTCATGATATTAGATGAAACCATGAGAGCAATTTACCTCCCATAACTGAGGGCATCATTTTTATCCTATTGGCAAATCAGAAGACTTGTTTGTGTTTAATTATCCATGGTACTAGATGTTTGACATCTCTTCGTGGTGCTTGATGGAGAGCTTCGAATGTTGCAAACGAGAATGCAAGAAGGAACTCCTTAACAGGAATTTCCTAATTACACTTTATTTTTTATCTGGATTGTGACGGTGGAGGGTTAATTCTTTACTCCGTTGACGATCTGACGGTGAGGGAGGACTGTCGGGCTTAACTTCACTGGCTAAGGGGAGCAGCAAGAACTCTCCCTGGAATGCTCAGGAACTCTTGAAGAAATGGAGGGAACCGGGGGCTTTCAATGGAGAGGAGCTATTCTTATTTATAGCAGAGGAGAAGTAACAATACAGGCGTCTATCAGTGACAGGCGCATGTATCTCTGACTGCCATGTGGCACCCCTAAACAGGATTCAGTTGCAACTCCATACACACTTCACTGATGTGGGTGTTGTAGCTGATTGCCATGTGTCATATTGTTCAGATTTGCTATTGAAGAGAATCTTGGATGGCTTCGAACCCGTTCTTTGGCGTGACTAGGTCTTCAACACGTGGAATGTGCCTAGTTCTACTGTAGCTAATAAAACACCCATGCCTAGGAATCAATGCCCTAGGTGGCTTGTGTTCATAGTGAAAGAGAACTATAAGCACGGGGGTAGAAGCACACGTGCTCAGGGGAAACATTGGGTGGTAATGCGCCTGAATGATCAGGCAAAACCTCTTGAGTTTAATCAGGCAACACACGCTTGATTTTAATCAGGAAATACGTGTCTGAGTTTAATCAGACAAGACAAGCCGGTTTACACAATTTTCAATGTGAATGAACTCAATTTTCTAGGTTCGTTCATTGCACAAAGATCGAAGCACTCAGCCGAAGTCTCGATAGAAGCTCAACTCATTAAATGCAAGCTCAGAAGAAGCAATTGTGAGGTGTAGTGCAAAAGGTTGGATGCTCCAATATAGGTGAGGCACAGGTAGAAGGAGAGGCGTGCCCTTAGTGAGGCATGAGTAGTATAGTTCATCATGGCTCATCGGTCTCTGTGTTTTGGCTGTTGCACGGAGATCGAAGCATTTCAATTCAAGGCCCGAGAGCCTCCTAAATTTTGGGGCACGGGCTGCCTTCTTTTCAAATGGGTGCATCTAGCCAAGTGCAGGCATAGAGTATCTCTGGGGCGCATATATCATTTTCCATGTTTCTACACTTGTACCGAGAAGCATTGTACGGTAGTTCTCTTTCAGATTCAGATCTTACTTTGAGATTGTTATTCCTAAAATAGATCTTAGATGGAAGAACGTAAGTAGACAGTGTGATTCTGCAAACGAATTTGCTTACGCACTCTGTATATGAGGAACTTCAGAGAATTCAAAGCAAAATAATTTGCTCTAAAGATCCTATAGCCTCTTTTCCAAAGAAGACGGAGGAAGATGAAGATGCAACTTTGTTGGGGTGATGAAGATCATCGTTGCTGAAAGCAAAAATTTTCCACCGCGATCTGCTCTCAGGAACCAGCAAGTTCTCAAAGAACTTCTGGAACACTCGTTAGTCAACTTTTTGTGACTCGAACGAGCTCCCTGGACTCAACGGACTCCCTTTACTTTCTTCTTAGGTGTCTCTCACAAAGGAGGCCACGAGGCTCTAATTATAGAGTGGAGTGATACTTCACTTTTTTCCCTACCTGATGTGGGACTAAAATACCAATACTCAAAAATAGAGTTTGATATTTTATATCATCCTGCAATCAGCATAGTCGTGTGCCAGTCCACGCCTATCCGCCAAACACGTCCATGCATGCACGAACCATTCTTGAGCCCGTGTCCGAGTCCGAGTCCAAGCAACATGTTTTTTTTCTGGCTTCTACACTAGAGGGAGAAGTGTAGTGCAGTTTTAGCCTTCGGAAGTATCTTCTAGCAACTTGCCAATGTCTGGTCGTAGGCAAAACGGTGTACAATGGATTCAAACCGAATAGATTTGTTAGTACTATAAAACTTGTACGACATTGAAGTTTCATTCACAACTTCTAATATCTACTAATGCTATAGCACACTTTTATACATTCATGCTAAAACTTTAACAATCTTGCTTCAAGATTGGTACAGTTGTAGGCAAAACTTTGTCATATTGATTCTTCTCTAACCTACGAACTTGATTTTTTTCATGAAGAACTCGAGTTGATGGAAAAGTGTTTTTTTGGCCAAGTTCGGCATATAACATTGTTTGTTCAAAACTGAATCTATTGATCTCACATTTTTTTGGATTCTATAATATGTTTTGACACAATGCTTCAGGGCTTATCGAAAATCAATATCAACTGGGAGCTTTAGTTTTTCAATTTTTGATTACCCAACAAAATTATTTATAATCTCAATTTCTTTTTGTCTTCTACATAGGAGTCGTCTGTCTTATGAACGTTCAGCTCATTTTTAGCCGATGTCAAAGAATTAAATTCACACAAACAAACAAGAGAGGTATAAAGAAGCCATAAGGTATTTTCATCTACTTCTAGATTATGTCGTGAGCTTATTAGATTTTATCTAAATTAACATATATAGGAAACACTACTATGACTGAAGAGATTTTTGGTCCAAATAACAAGGATCTTTATGCCATATAGGCATAATCACTCGTAGTCACCATTAAGAGTAAGATCAAAGTCTCATCATGTTATGTTAAGCCCAATCTAATCCATACATTTGTTCCCTTTGTCACAGCTAACCCAACAAGGATGTCCCTATCATCCGCCCAAATGAAGCGTGTGTTCTCTTCATTGTGTTGAGGAGAAGGAGAGCTTAGCAAACTTTATCTATCCACATAGACACAACCAGGGAGTCCCATCAATTATATCTAAAACAACAGTTCCATTCATTGGCTTCACTAAAAAATACACACACATTATTCACTACTTCTTCTCAATATAAACAGTAGACCAATCACCAATGTACACTCGACAACTATTTTATTTGAAAAACTAACACACACTCCACAGTTCCATCTATTTAAGTACTAAATTTCTTCCATCACACACTGCCACATATATGAGCACCAACCCACACATGTTTTTCTATATTCGCACTCTCCCACTACATATATACCTTTTTCTTTATTTAGAATGTTAGTTCATATGATATTTTGTTAAAGATAAATGTGACTGCAAATTCAATATAGGTTTGTAAGATATTCCTGGTTGTCAGCCTTTTTGGATGGCCGCCATTGGCGAAGAGTTGGTAGAGTCCAGAGCAAGCGAAGAGCAAGATGCCATGACCCACACCCTGTATAGAGGTACGAGTGCGTGGATACGTCCAGCATACGCCACATCATCGACAGTAGAACGTTGTATAGGTCAACAACACTATCTAAACAGTCTAACAGATATGAAATAAAATTGTGTCATAGTATAACTTATCTCCGCACGGAGGAAATATGACTTCTATAAACATATACCCAATCACATAATCTAGAGGAAGATAATGGCACGATATTGATAGAAGATAATGAAAAGATGAAAACATAATAGTAGCATAAGCCTCATACAAAAAAGTCTAGTAGCATAAGCCTCATACAAAAAAGTCTAGAAGTCTATATCGGATAGTACATGTTCTGAATAAATATAACATCTCTAATGTATCAAACTGGAGACAAATCCAGCAAACCTATCTACTAGCTAAAGTACTACTGGAGGTGCATCCTCAGCGAGCACCGGCTCCAAGGAAAAACTCTTGGGCATAGTCGTCAGTCCTCTATCCTGTGAAAAATATTATCAAGTCAGGATTGGAGCAAAGTACAAACACTAATAGCAGTTCCAGTTAATTGACAAAAAACTATAAAATTATAAACAGAGGGTACGATAAATAATGGAGGAATAAAACTACCAATATATAATCGTAACCAGGAAATAGTATGAAGAATAAATGATATGAAGAGTACAATGTAATGGAATGGAAATAAACAGACAGAACATGTAACTACAGTCCAAGAAATATTATGTGGACAATAAATACTATAAATACTATGTGTTTTAAATACTAGTTTCGAGATGTGGTCAGTTTGGGAACTTGTACTATAGCTAGGTGGCCATGTTAATCATGCGTGAGGTGTACGATTAACACTTACAATGTTTACAATTACAATAGGTATTGATCACATCTCTTACTAAAATTTCTTCCGCCCCAACTAGTACAGTAGATCCAACCATGACACTTTATGATACATGATCAATGTTTGAAAATACTATCATATACAATATCTAATGTCCCTGTCGTGTATGTAGAAGCATAAAAAAGTGCAGCATCTACAAAAGTGCTGAAGACCTCAATTTGTTTCATGGACATCACAGAAGCGCAGGAGACGCCAAAATTGTTATGCACACCAGAACTTAGACTACGAAAAAGACAGTGTATAAAAGAAAATTCTTTATTAAAATTATGTTTAGAAAAGATCTATTACAGACTCTTCATGGTTACATATAAAGACTAAAACCTAAAGCACACAAAATATAGCCTATAAAGTGCGTAGTCTTCAAATGCGCAGTCCTCAAAAGCGCAGCAGCGTCAGAGCGAATCACTTCCTTATCAAAAGTGCACCACTGGGCGGAATAAAGATGCAGCTCCTGCTCGAAGCTCAAAGTAGAACTTGTAGCTCTTCCATCCTGACAAGGTGTGCAGCTCTCCCGCTCCAATATGGCTAATGAAGCATTTATTGAGCAAGGCAGAGCATAACATGTGGCTCTTTGGATTGGCAATCAATCCAAACCCGGTATCTTGGACCTCGAAAACCTCCAAAAGGTTGTTCAGGCTCGAACCCCTTATGCCAAACATTCAAATACATCTCGAAACTCGGAAGTTGTCCTTCACCAAGATTAAAGCTTCTTTGAACAATGAGATCTACAACCAATAGTCAACTTATGCAAGGCCTATGGCCGTTCGAAGCTAAGTCGGGGTCGAGCATGACAGAGAAATGACATGAAGCTATGGGCAAAGACTCATCCAAAAGCTCCTCTTTATATATGATATGTGGTCCAATCCACACGCCACGTGGCAGTCGGTCAAAAGACTCCGAAGTAATGGGATGAACTTAGGACTTAGCACAAATAAATCTCATTAATAGGTTCATTTGGCTAGATCTTTGGCCACCGCTTTTCGATCCCCAAAAATGGCAGCAATTAAGAAGATGTTGACTCAGCCGCTCAAAGGCAGTCATTAATCTTCTTAGGAGCATAGTGACTTTAGCGCTTTGTAAAAGCACAGCTCCTTCAGTCCATTCTAGAATCACAGCCCCTTCAGTGGCTCCTTCATTAATCTTAGAGCTTCCAAAAGTGCAGCCCCATCAACGGCTCCCTTATTGGTCTCTTAGTGCTTCTAGAAGCGCAACCCCTTCAACGGCAGTCATTAATCTTCTTAGATGCATAGTGACTTTCGCACTTCGTAAAAGTGCAGATCCTTCAATCAATTCAAGAAGTGAAGCCCCTTTAGCTGTTCCTTCATTGCTCTTAGAGCTTCCAAAAGTGCAGCCCCTTCAACGGCTCCTTCATTGGTCTCTTAGGGCTTCTAGAAGCACAGCCCCTTCAACGGCTCCTTCATTGGTCTCTTAGAGCTTCCAGATGTGCAGCCCCTTCAATGGCTCCTTCATTGGTATCTTAGAGCTGCCAGAAGCGTAGTCCCTTCAACGGCTCCTTTATTGGTTTTTTAGAGCTTCTAGAAGCATAGTCCCTTCAATGGCTCCTTCATTGATCTCTCAGAGATTTTAGGAGCACAGTCTCATCGTCGCCCAAAAGTACAGTGATCTCATCACCTCAGAAGCAGTCTTCACGTCGTCTAAAAGTGCAGTGACTTCGTCGCCTCAGAAGCACAGTATCCTCGTCGCCTAAAAGCGTAGTAACTTCGTCGCTCCCAGAAGCGCAACTCATATAGCCCACAATTTCTCCACAAAAGTAGTATCATGCCATGTGGCCAGTATGGCAGCCATATCCCTTCAGACAGTCACATCTAGTTTATTCAAATAGTTATGTCTCCTCAAGGTACAATTATGTCACTTCAGATACAATCACGTCTCCTCAGGATACAATCGGGTTTAGTTTGTTTAAACAGTTGTATCTTTTCAGATACAATCAAATTCGATTTGTTCAAACTGCCACTCCTGAGATATAATCGGAATTCAGTTTGTTTAAACTGTTGCTCTTTCGATATGAGCAAATACTAATCAATTTCATTCGAGCAAGATAGTCGAGCAATGGGCACACGCCACGTGTCAGTTATTCGGTTATATTGAAGAAAGATTGTTAAACCCTCAAAATTTAAAGGAATATTTAAATTATTTTTGGATTTTATTTAATTCTAATTTATTTTTTATCTTATTTATATTATATAAAAGGACTATAGCCATGGTTGAGTTTGAATATGCAAGACGACTAGAAAGTATGGCATGACTAGCGTAGTCGGGTGCTTTAACTAGCATGCTAGCCATGTTAGGAATGCCATGGTCATATTGTAATTTCTTGCTTGTTAACCATTCAAATTATGGCACAAGTTATATTTTTATTTAATTAATTAGTTAAGAAAGTCTTTATGACTTTTTAGTAGACCCGGTTGCACCAAACCTTCCCAAACCTCTTCCAAGCCAAACCCAACCCTATGTAGGTATGTTTGGAATTAATAAATATTAATAATTACATATATTTGGATTTAATTCAGATTTGGATTGAATTTTATATATAGAATTAATTAGTTCTATATTTGGAAAGAACTTTTTAAATCCTCAATCCAATCAATTAGCCAATATTTGCCATTGATTATAAAAGAACAGAACAGTTATATCGGAGGACTGGACTTTTACTTCACAATACAAACTCGCTCGTACAAAGAAAGCCTAGGGACGAAAACCTAGTTACAGCAATCTAAGTACAATTGTTTAGTTTTTCTGGGGGGTAACGGTAGAGGCTCGGAAAAGCGACGGCAGCTCTGCCTTACTCCTTGAACGATCGGACGTAGCCTTGGCTCTGGTGAAGAAATGCTCTTGGACGTATGGGGAGACTCCCTTGCGCCTTATGTTGTTAGATCTTTGGATGTCTCTGTAGTACTCTCTCTCTTTTTTTGCCCGCCATTTGTAAGGGAATGGCACCTTGCTATTTATAGGAGTGGGGTGTGATCATTAGGGTTTGCCAATGATTACCTTCTTGAGAAGTCGGCGGTTAAGGATCAATTAATTTGGGCCATTAATTCTGATTGTAGCAAATCTAGGCAATTAATGTGGACAATTAATGTTGATTGCCATAAATCTTTATGATATGCAGCCGTCAATTCGGATGTCCTGCCACGTGTTCAATCCGCTTGATTGCAATAAATCTAACTTAATCCGGATAATTATGATGATTGCACTGAATCTGAACGAATAAATCTTGATTGATTTAGTGTCGCGTGTCCCACCATCACCATGTTGTGAGCTATAGGAACGCGAGGAAAACTGATCTTCTGCCACGTGTCCTAACCGTGGGCTACAGGAACAGAGTGTCTTGACAGAGCCGCATGAAGGTGGCAGCCGCATAAGTATGGCCTATGAAATCTGAGCCGCATGAGAGTGGTTTCTCACTGAGCCGCATAAACCTGGCCACGTGTTAAGGCTGTATAAGTGTGGCATCTCAGCATTTGAGCCGCATGGAGATGGTCTCCATGATCCGAGCCGCATGAGAATACTGGCCGCATAGGGTGGCTTCTCAGGACATGAGCCACATGAAGACGGCCCCCATGATTTGGGCCGCATGAGAATACTGGTCACATAGGGTGGCTTCTCAGGACGTGAGCTGCATGAAGACGGCCCCCATGATCCGGGCCGCATGAGAATACTGGCCGCATAGGGTAGCTTCTCAGGATGTGAGCCGCATGAAGACGGCCCCCATGAAGACGAGCCGTACGAGAGTAACGGCCGCATGGGAAGCTTTAGAATTTGGTGGATTTGTGGCGGCTGTAAAAAAATTTCTTCGTTTTCCTAGGCACACACTATCATGTCAGAGTCATTATTTCGACTTTATGTCAGGTCTGTCACTTTATCAGGGCTGTCAGCCGTCAGGGCATTAAATGCGGCAATTTGGTTCATGGCCAGCTGTAGAGGAAACTGTTGAGGGCCATGTGGCTCCTTTCTGAGCCGCATGGAGCTATCCGAGCCGCATGAGGCTCTAAAGGACTTTGAACCGCATGGATGTTAATGGTTTTTCTTAACAGCATGGGATCCTTCTGTTGGAGCCGCATAGGTTATTCTTTGTTCTTTTCCATGCTTCTACAAGACCCCCTTCAAAGTTTTCAATTTGTAAAATTGAAATACTTTGAATAAGAAGCATGGCTATGTTCATAGGATGTTCTTCTGGCCGCATAGGACTTCCTCGCCGCATGGACTTCCTGGCCGCATGGATTGCTCTGGCCGCATGAACCGATCTAGCCGCATACTCTCCTCTCTGGCACGTAGGCGTCATTAATTACTCTTGATTTGAGCCGTCTTTTGGAGGGAGTCCCAAGAGTCAGCTTATTAAATTTTTGGATTTTTTTTGAATGAATCTCCTTCATGAGAGGGGACGAAATTCTAGGAGTCGATTTTGCCTGCAGCACACGACCCGAAGCGTTCCATCGGTCCACGTGCTTTCCCCCTTTTGTCCTCCTATAAATAAGAGTAATTAAGAGAAGAAATTTCTTTACTCTCTCCTTCAATTCAAGCCTTTCCTGCCCTAACTGTCATCCTATTCTTCGATCACCGATGGCTTCAAAGAAGACTGTTGCGACGAAGGGCAAAAAGGCGACATCTTTGTCGGCTGTGGCGGCGAAGGGTAAGAAACCTGCTTCTACTTCGACTGCGGCGACGAATGATAATGTGGAAGCTCCTCCGCCCGCCGATGTGCCCGTAGTTAACCCCGACGTCCATCCCACCATTGCTGGTAAGGACGTTGCGTGAGCTTAAAACCCTAACTGTTGTGGCTACGTCGCATGCTCTATGCACGAGCCTTCATCTTCATGTGTGTCGCATGTACGTCTCATGTCTGAGCCGCATGGGGTATGCTCCATGTCCGAGCCGCATGAGAATTGTTACTGTGGCCGCATAAGCACTTTGCCAACGGGGCCGCATAAGCTGCACTGGGCCGTATAGGCTCGCATGAAGTCGTTTGTCGCATGAGCCGCATAAACTTATACAAACTATGTCGCATGAGACTTCGTTAAACAGAGCCGTATAAAAACACTGCCGCATGAACCTTCGCTGGACAGAGCCACATAAGTGTTTTCTGAGTTGGGCCTCATGAGACTCCATGAAATCGGAGCCGTATAAGCTCAAAAACACCAATCAGTTCTCCTTGGCCATCTTTTTAACTTATTTCTTTTGTCCTTTTTTCAATGAATTTGCCAGTTAATGCTGCGGGAGAACCACTGGTGGGTCGTGCCCAAGCCGCTATGGGCTATAGGTACGACCAGATAGTTCGATATATGGCGGACCAATTTCCTAGCGACGAGCCTCTGGCGCGGTTGAATGCCCTCAAGAACTAGCCCTTCTACTTTCTCTGCGCCATGGTGAACTCGAGGAAATTGGAAGGGGAATACCTGAAGCCTGCATTCTTCTTCGGAGATGCCTTGACTGTGAAGAACAGTCAAGTTCTGGACATGTCAGAGAATTGGAGCTTTATTTCTAACGGGATGGCGATCTGCATCCCTCAAATGGAGCATCACTTTCCACTATCATGGTTTAATATGCTCCCGCTAGACATGAAGATGGAAGAGTCTTTGACCCCGACCCGGAATGGGATGTTTGTGGGCGACACCATTACAACAACAGCATGAAGTCAGTGTGTGCGGGCCAGGTGCATGCCAGCCGCTATGTAATAGGATTGGCCCCGGGCACTTTCTTGAATGTGTCGGGACCCAATTTCACGTTCTCTACAGCCGACACTTTCCTGAACCAGCTTACTCGGAAAGGCTCCTATCCAATTGGCCGGTTGGCGCTCCCGAGTTGGATACACCCTATTCCCCTATGGATCAATCTGTCTATGTGGATCTTGCGAAAGTATGAGACTCTTCTGCGTGAGATTGGTCTTTATCACGCTATTTGGGGCACCAGCCACGGCTTGCCCATAAACAAAAAATTATTCATGGCTCTGCTGGAGATGTACAACCGCCGTACGGGAACCTTCTATACACCTGTAGGGGAAATGGGGCTTGCACTCCATGAGATGCACGTGGTCTCTAAGCTTTCTTAGGGGGATGAAGCTTTTGAGGTGTACACTCCTACGAATGAGGAGTTCGAGGAGCTGGAGGAACGGTATCCGGGCTTCGTGGCTATTTATCAGGAGATATTGTGCCACCATAGTACGTGCCAGCAGATAGCCAAGAAGAAGGATAACAGCTCAGAAAGGAATGCTCCCTACACTAAGGCCTGGGTAAGCTATCTCTTCTCGACGGGTTCCTCAGGCCGGGTTACTTCCCGAAGTCCTCAATCCCGGGAGGCGGTTCAAGCCTTGGTGTCGTCGGCCAAGAGGGTAGCCACCACCAGTAACAGGTTTGGGAGTCAAACCGACTCTCTTGGTTATTTTTATCAGGATACCCAAGAGCTGTCAGAGAAGGTGCTCCTGGCAGGATTCTTGATGGTATGGCTGCAGAATTGCGTAGTCTCGGGAGGAGCTGGTTCTATTGAGAGGATCAGCCGTAATTTTATCCTTCCGACTGTGAAGCTAGTTTTTGGAGTCAAACTAGCTCTTCTTCCGACCATGGTGTGCAGCATACACTATAGCCTCCGTACTTTTACGTCCAAGGTCATTACCCGCGATGTGACAAAAGACTTTGAACGGACTGAGCTGCCCTATCATTATCTGATGGGATGGCTGCTGATGCACTATCCGTCTTTGATGAGGCCGAGTTTCGAAGATGGCATGATTGCTGATGACACTTTCATCTTTCGTTATCGCAATGAGCCTTGGGAGTACGAGACCATGCGCGCCTGTCGAATGGCGCTGGCGAGAGCAGATAGATACGACTTTTTCGTATCCGTCCCTCATTTCACTGTTGAGGAAATAGCGGACGTACATCTCGACGGTATTGGGCCTCCTCAGCTTCTAGACGGCCAGTTGCTTTTGTGGTTGCGTAACATCTGCCCCGACCACCTGGTATACCGCAACCGCAATACTGTCTTCCTGGAACCTTACCTGCCCAGCAGGTTTGCCCGACAGTTTGGGTACAGCCAGCTTTTTCTGGATAGTCCCAGCTCTTGTCTGGATTTTGAAGGTAGCCTCCTTAACGGTATCAGGGCCTGGCACTACTATGATACGTTCTATACCCGTACAACTTTCACGGTTCCTGATGTTGAGGCGCCGATAGAGATTTTGTATATGGCGGCCCTATACCATGTTATGGCAAACAAGCTCCCCGTCGATTTTAATTCGGGTGCCAGTTTTATTGTTGGTACTGGCGTGGACGAGAAGCCCAAGGAGGCCAAGACGAGGAAAAAGAAGAAGAATATAGTCGAAGTGCCAGACTCAGACTCCACCAATACGGATGATGAGGACGACGAGCATGATGCAGATAACTCTTTCCTTCCGGTGGAAGGTGTTGGGGGCGGATCAGCCTCCTGTTATACCAGATGAGATGGTGGCGGATCAGCCACCTGTTGTACCTGGTCCTGTACGGAAGCGTAGCAGGCAAATCTTCCCTGTTGGCGGTATTCCTCACTCCCGGAAATGAGCTACGGTCAGGCGTCGTAAGCCAACTATAAGGGAGGAAAGCGAGGGCGTCGACCCCGCTTCGGAGGTAGATCGAGTTACTACCATCTTTATTCAGTTCTTCATTTCTCCTGAACTTTGATCTTAATCATTTTCCTTTCCTCTCGTAGGTGTCAAAAGAACAGGAATCTCAGGAACCGGTTACTGTTTCTGAAGTCGATCCGGCCCTGAATACTTTGATCGATGACATGTGTGCCGGGATTATTTCGGCCGGGGCTCTTTCGACGGTAGCTGAGGGATCTCAGGTTGCTGAGGTCGTGACTCGAGGCGACGGGGGCTCCGATGAACCTGTCCCCGAAACTGCTAAATTTTGTCAAGGCGACGCTGATCCGGTCGTACCTCCCTCCGGGGCGGCTGGGACAGAAGAGCCAGCTGAATTCGATTTAGGGGGTACTGGTGAGGGGACTATGGCGGTTGTGAACGAACCTCAGCCTCCGCGATCCTCTCTTGGTAAGATAAGTCGAATTTTGACTAATAAGGAGGCCCATTCGCTCTATCATCACATCCTTCGGGTTACACTTATTGATGGTTGCTCTGGACATACAAGTCCTACCTCTACAGTGCCGATGACGGACACTGTCAGGGTGGGCTTTACCGAAGGAGAATGGGCAGAGAGGAGCGTACCCCCTCCTCTTCTGACTCATATTGAAGGACCTCCCGCTGGCTCGAGTTCGGAAAGTCAGGTGGCGGCACAGCCTGAACAGGGGCAATGATTCCTGTATCTTCCTCTGCTCGTATGACTTTGGGGGTGGACCTCTCAACTTTACCGAGTATCCTTATTATTCGTGCCGCGGAGGAGGAATTGGCCGCTGTTCAACCGTCCTTTCACTCAGAATTTATTTTTCTTGTGGCAGGGGCGACAAATTCTGTTGCGTCTTCTTCGATACTGTCGGCCACACTTCCTTTGATACCGTCCTCTACAGAAGTTCTGGATGAGGTGTCGTAGGATGTAGTTGATAGTTTCCACCACCATTTGAAGAGAGGGGTAGACGCTGCTGTGGAGCGGGAGACCCCTTTCGTTTTGGCCCGACAATGCGCCCAAGGCTAAATTGACATTCTCAAAACCATTCCTGGCAGGGAAGGGATAGCTGGGCTCCTGGAGCCTAAGCTGTTGGAGGCTGATCAGCTTGTGGCCCAGTTTCAAGTGCTACGACAAGCTGATTTGTCTGCAACAATTGATCAGGAGCGGGTGTTCCTCACCACCGCCCTGGAGAAGATAAGGCTCGTACGAGATACATCTAAGCCAGTTATAACAAAGGACCTCGGAGACCTGTCTCTCTTGTACGACCAGTTGAGCCACCGGAGCGAGGCTTGCAGGGCTCGGGAGGCGGCCGCCTCCCAGGGAGTAATCGATACAAGGGAGCAGATTCTCAAGCTTCAGAAGAAGCTGGCCTTCTTGGAGTCTGAACTTGAAGCTTCCCGTGTGGACAAAGAGCTGATTGTTCAGGATGCCAAAAGGGTTTCCAGAGCTTCTGCTAACCTGGAACGCACTCTGAAGAAGTTTGAGGAGGGCTGGCGGGCTCATACGCCTTTAGAAGATGCGGCGCTACTGACTTAGGAGGCCGAGCATCGGGCTAAACAACGATTTGAGCGGTCGACTGCCTTGTTGAGGGACCGTCTCAGGGCATTATGTATCGCCGAACAATAGTCGACTTTTTTCCTTCTTTTTGCTTTTGTTGCTCTCCTTTCTTGAGTGGGACGTGGTCCCCAGAACATGTAGTATTTTTGGCTTCTAAATAAAAGAGTATGTTTTATTACCCTCTATTTGTATTGCTTATTGTGTTTATGGTATTGTGATGGTGTTTGCCCCGCTGGGGGACTGTTTGTGGACCTGTTACCCTTGGCATACCTAGGTTTTAGGTATGGACAACAAGTTTGATGGGGATACCTAGAACAATTTCACTGTAAGGTGACCATGGACGTTTCTGGTATCGGGAGAAAGAATGTCATGGAGCAGCTGGGCTCCCGGGGCATAATAAGAAATGATGGGCTCGTACTAAAAAACTTAGCATAGGACATTTGTGGGCGTATTATCCTTGGCGTACCCTGGCTTAGGATACGGATAATAGGACGAGACATAACCAACATACTTACTCAGAGGTAATGAGGACGTGGCAAGCATGAGGGTTTTTTACTGCGGAATCTTCTTACTCAGAGGTAATGAGGACGTGGCAGGAGTGGACTCAGCGGAGGATATTTGTGGTCAACAGAGAAAATTTGTGGGCCTATTATCCTTGGCGTACTCCGGTTTTGGGTACGGATAATAAGTCGAAAGGGAACCAACATACTTACTCAGAGGTAATGAGGACGTGGCAAGCATGGGGGTTTCTTCGATGGATCGCCTTCCCACTCAGAGGTAATGAGGACATGGCAGGAGTGGGCTCCATGAAGGGGTACATAGAACGACTCAGAGGTAATGAGGACGTGGAAGTTCTACGTAAAGGGGTGATTTATTTTTTGGCGGAAGTGAAACGACTCAGAGGTAACATCGACGTGGTCATTTTAGAAATTTGTGGATCTGTTACCCTTTTTGTGCACTGGGATTGCGGGTAGTGGATCATGAGGGAGGAGCTCTTTTAGAAGAACAAGTTCAGAGGTATGATCATACATGACTTACCACCTAAAAGAGTGATCGGAATATAAGTTCAGAGGCACCTGCGGGTACATAACTCGACAATCCAAGAAATTCGAGGTCAAAGTGTAAGTTCAGAGGTACCAGAGGCTACATAACTTAACACTCTGGGATTTTTGGAGGAAGAATGTGGGTTCAGCGGTACCGGAGGGTACATAACTCAATATTTTAGGATTTTGAGAATGTCGTTTAGACATAATACTTCTTCAGGAACTTGCCGTTGACGGGCAACATGAGCAAGTCTCCATTTTGTTTTGCGAGGCGGTAAGCTCCGTTGGAGAAACAGCCTCAATGATAAATGGACCTTCCCATTTTGGCTAAAATTTGCCGACGGTTTTGTGAGTCATAACCGTCGGCCTCCGAACTGCCAGAACGAGATCGCCCACTTGGAATGTTCTGACTTTAACCTTCTTGTTGAAGGCTCTGGAGATACGTGCTTGGTATAGCTCGATTCGCTGCTGAGCCAATAGGCACTTTCGTCTAAGGCCTCTAGCTCTTGTAGGCGGCGACGGTAGTTATCGTCCGTCGTCAATTGGTAAGGGAGAGCGACGCGGAGCGAGGGGATTTGAGTCTCCAATGGGAGGAATGTCTCACTTTCGTATACCAGAGAGAATGGTGTGTTCCCAGTAGCTGTTCGGATTGTAGTATGGTACGCCCATAAGCATTCACCAAGCTTCTCATACCAGTCGCATTTGTTTGATGACACGAATTTCTTGAGAAGCTTGATGATTGTTTTGTTGAATGCTTCAGCCAGACCATTAGCCGCTGGGTTGTATGGTGTTGAAGCAATATTCTGGATTCGATGTTTGTCGCAAAATCGATAGAATGCGTGGCTTGCGAACTACGGACCATTATCGTGGATGATCCTTCGGGGCAGTCCAAAGCGATAGATGACATGATGTTTGAGGAAGCTGATCACGTTTGAAGTCTTCACTTCTGCAAGCAGAACAGCTTCCGCCCATTTGGAGAAGTAATGTGTGATGGCGAGTATGAAATGATGCCTTCGGGACGAAGGTGGAGTGATTGGACCGATGATGTCCATTCCCCATGCTTCGAATGGCCAGGATGCCACTGTCGGATGTAGAAACTCGGATGGCTGGTGGATAAAATCTGCGTGGACTTGACAGGCTTTGCATTTTTGTGCATAGTCTATTGCGTCTGCAACCATTGTGGGCCAGTAGTAGCCCATTCGGCGAAGGCGATCTTGCAGTTTCGGGCCAGGCTGATGGGCCCCACAGATGCCATCGTGAGCTTCACGCATGGCTTCTTTGGCTTCTGTATTTGACAGATATCGAAGCAGTAATCCATCGTATGATCGCCGATATAGCATTTTTGTCTCTGTATCGTAGAAGAATCTGAGGAAACGTCTTCTAATAGAAGTGGCTTCCTTCGGATTCTCCGGCAGAATGTCGTAGACTACGAAGTCAATGAATGGTTGTCTCCAGTCTGGCATTTCGTCGATCGTTTGAGCAGAATAACTTACCATAAATTGCACATTGTTCTTGGGACATACCAGTTCGTGGCCTATCACGTCCACCCGGTGATGAACGTAGTTCAAAACTGCTAGGAAAGCGGCAAGGCCTGCTAGGGCATCGGCTTTGATATTCTGGAGCCTGGGAACATGTTCGATGAAGAACCCCTCTAGGGACGAGATGATGTTGATCGCTATTTGGTGGTAGGGGATCATGTCCTCATGGCGAACTTTGTATGAGCCCCGGATCTGGTTGACGATTAGCTGCGAATCACCGTATGCTTCGAGGTGCTCTACCCCCAGCTCTTTTACAAGCCGGAGACCAATGACCAAAGCGTTGTACTCGGCCACGTTGTTTGAACATGGCTCCATAAGGGAATAAGCGTGAATGATCACCAACCCGGTGGGAGAAACCAGTACTATTCTGACTCCAGCGATGATGTTGCCCTTGGTCCTGATTCTAGAAGCGCCATCGAAGAACATTCACCATATGGTATCATGGGAGGCCATATTTTAATTAGCAACCTCATCTGGAATCTCTTCGTCTATTTTGGCTGACTCCGAACCCGGATCAGCTGCTAAAAAGTCTGCCAGAGCTTGACCTCTAACAGCCTTTTACGGGACGAAGATCATGTGGTAGGGGGACAGTAATATTGCCCAAGTAGCGAGGTGAGAGTTGAGTGCACCTAGTTTAGTCATGAGGACCTTGAGGGGGTTGACTCTTGATATGACATAGATGGTTTGTCCCGTGATGTAGTGTCGCGTCTTCTGAATGGCAAAAACCAGAGCAAGACACTCTTTCTCTACGGCAGTGTATCGATGCTCCGGCCCCATCATCATTCGACTGAGGTAATATATGGCTTGTTCGTGGCCTGTCTCGTTATTTTGTGCTAGCAGAGCACCGAGAGAATGTTCTATTGCTCGTACATAGAGCAAGAATGGTCTTCCAGTGATCGGGGCTACCAGGACTGGAGGGTTCGTCAGATATTCTTTGATGTTGTCGAAGGTGCGCTGGCATTCCTCATCCCATACGAATGAAACGCCTTTCTTCATGAGGTGGGTGAATGGCTGACATCGTCTGGAGAGGTTAGAGATAAACCTCATGATGTAGGCTAGCCTCCCTTGAAGGCCTCGGAGTTCACGGAGATTTCTCGGGGGACCCATCTCCATGATTGCCTTCATTTTCTCAGGGTCTACGTGGATACCCTGGAAGGTAATGATGAAACCCAAGAACTTTCTGCTGGATACGCCTAAGAAGAATTTTATGGGATTCATTTTCAAATTGTGCGCTCGCATCATGTCCAACACTGTCCTCAGATAATGTAGATGATCTTCCTTAGAGCGGCTTTTGATGGCGATGTCGTCGACGTAGCATTCCACTGCCTTGCGCACATGGTCTCTAAAGATGACGCTCATAGCTCTTTGATAGGTGGCGCCAGCATTCTTTAAACCGAAAGGCATGACTGTGTAGCAGTATGTGCCAATTGGTGTTCAAAATAATGTATACTTTTCGTCGTCAGGGAACATCTTGATTTGGTTGTACCCCGAGAAACCATCCATGAATGATATACGCTCAAACCTGCAGGTATTATCGATCATGATGTCTGTGATAGGGAGAGAGAACTCATCCTTAGGACATGTCTCATTCAGATTACGAAAGTCAATGCAAATTCGAATCTTTCCACTCTTCTTGAGGACTGGTACTATGTCGACGAACCAGTCAGGATGCTATTCCTCACGGATGAAGTCGCTAGCTATCAGTTTATTTATCTCGGCTTCAATGGCATTCATGACGTCAGGACGGAACCAACATTGCTGTTGTTTGACTGGTTTTGCGTCCGAATGGATGTTGAGCTTGTGAAATACAATCTCGCGGTTCAGTCCTGGCATATCTTCGTAGCTCCAGGCAAACACGTCGATATATTCTCTGACGAGTTGTAGTAGTGATTCTCGCTTTTCGTTTGTCAGATTCTTGTTGACGAAGATGGGCTTTGGAGAGGATTCATCACCGAGATCGACTTGTACAACCTCATCCTCGGTGGGAGGCTATCATTGTTCGAACCGCTTTTCCCACTACGTATCTAGTTGTTGTGCCTATGGCTCTAGCTCAAGAAGTTCGAGAATGTCTTCATCTTTTTCGTAGGCATTGGCAAGTGCCATATTGACGGACCAGACTTGCTGAGCATGTCCCCGATGCTGATGTCTGAATCGGAAGTGGGTGTCCTATTGAGTGTGAATGCCTGTCGCATTCCTCGTCTGAGCTTTCAGGTGTCGTCGCAGGTGTGACATAGCCGAGCCCACATCTAATTTTACTGTAATAATCTCATGGTTTTCCAGCGGGGGCCGACGACTATAAGGGTAACCGCCGTCCGGTGCCGTAGTTTAGGCCTGGTATAGTTTCCAGATCATATCCTTGTTTTTACATTAGGTACTTGAATTGGGAACTATACAGATAAAGGGGCAATCTCTCGGTGTCGGGTTCGAGCTCAACTTTCTTTATCTTGAAGGGCTGTGGATTATTCTTCCGGCCGAAGATGATTGGGTGATCGTCTCCCTCGATTATGCGGTAAGCATCTTCTACTGGAGTAAGTTGGTTCGCGGTATAGACATTTGTCACTTGTGTGTGCAGGTGAGTGCCTATACCGTGTTCCATAGCATACATTGTACAGAGCTTATTAAGCTCGAGATAATTCAAAGATAGCCCTTTATTGATGAAGTAAGGTATCTTTTCCAGTGGGATTACATCATCTGCAGATGGAACATCAGTGTAAGTAGCCATATACTTGGCCAGCTCAAATTTTTCTTCAGCCACCCCCTGTGTAAATGCAGACTGAGAAGATGACTTGGGCAACATGATTATCAGGGGCTCCATAGGTGGAGCTGAACGTGGAGTTGTTGGCATACTAGCTACCCCCAGTTTGGTGTTCGGTGTTGAGCGGGGAGTTATTGGCTGGCTAGTAGTCCCTGGCTTAGTACTTGGTTGTTGATTTATTCTGGGAAGACGAATTGTCATCGGCTTGACAGAGGGATTGAGCTCCCCTGTTTGTCGCTGGTTAGCTTTAGGCAACCTGATTGTCAATGGCTCTGTCGTGGGTCTTGGCGCTTGGCCAGACCTTGGCAGTCAGATTATCATCTGTTCCTCCTGGTGCAGAGAGGCTAATTGCGTCCTTACGCAGAGTGGCTGTAAGGGGCGCAATTATGCCAGGCTTGCGGGATTGGAGGTGGATCGTCAAAGGTTCTTCTGATCTGGCTGCTGCCTCAGTTTGAGCTTGAGTGTCTCCTTCGACAAGATGCTTTTTTCGACTTCTCGTATAAGCATGAATCTGAGTAGTAGGATTCGACCCCTTTAAAGGGATCGATGTCGGCACATTCTGTCCTCACAAGGCTGTGCTTGTCGACGTACTTAAAGTACTGGTACAGTGTGGAAGGCACGATCATGTAATCGTGTATCCAAGGACGTCCCAGGAGAATATTGTAGGAGGTATCCACATCTATGACATAACATGTTACTTCTGACTAAGGTCGCCGATTTGGCACTTTAGACGAATCTTTCCGATTGGGTAGCTCCGGCCCGAATTAAAGCCACTGATGGCAGTACTTGTCGGCGTCATATGATGTATTGGATACACAGATGGTGTAGTAGGCTCTTCGGGATGATGCTTATGGAGGACCCGGGGTCAATATGCATCCAATCGACCTTGATATCGCCAATGTACCCAGTATAATACAGAGGGCGACCGTGCAGGTTGGTCTTGATAAGCATATCCTGCGGAGTGAAGACAATTTTGGCATAGACCCTGTACAAGCGCTGTCCTGGAGATCTGTCGGTGAGTCCTCCCCAGTGAGATTGGACTGAGCCAGGTATGTGTCGGCATTCTGGAGTGCTTCGCTCAGCGCGATGCGGACATCCTTGGAAAGTCTCAGGAGCTCATATAGCGATAATTTGGCCGGTGTGTTGGCCAATTGTGCCAGGATGTCAAAGTTGTATGGCCTCTCTAGCCCATGAGGTGTCTCTTTTCAGAGAGGTTTGTCGAAGCGAGTCTCCTTCGGCCTAGGCTTGTCGGTCATCGAAGGCTACACAGGTCCTGGAGCATCAGCAGCTGTCGGCTGATGATCTTCGATCGAGTTACCCGGTGGAGGTTGGGTTTGTGTGCCGGAGCGGGTAACAACAGCAGTGGCTTCTTTGACCTCTGTCGAGATCGTGCGACATGATTTGACTTTCCTATTCTTCTTCTTGCTGGGGGAGGAAGGTGCAGACTGAGTCACATCAGATACCAAGTCCGGATGGACCCACATGATCTCCCCTCGCGATGTAGTAAGGGGTACTAGACCAGTAGCCTGATCTCGAGGAGGTAGAAAATTAGCAATCTCCATTGTTGCCAGAGGGATGGATACCACGCCGTCTTGAGTCTCTGTTGGAGGGAAGCTGCCGAACTGTACTAACACCATATTGGCTGCCACGGTCACCTATTCGAAATCAATGGCCAGAGCCTTCGAATCGATGAGATGTTGGATATATTGCTTTAGTTGGTAGCAGTCGTATGTAGCATGGTGGACGTAACGATGGTAATGACAGTACTTTGGGCTCTCCATTTCTGCCGGCCGAGGTTCCCGTCTTGGTGGAGGGAGCTGAATTCTGTCTCCTTGTATGAGCATGTCCAAGATGGGCTTGACATGGCCGTCTTCGAAGGAGTAGGTCATTTGCGGCCATTGCTTGTCTGCCAGTTTTGGCTCAAGCTTCTGGGCTGTGTCGGCCACCATAGCCTGCTTGCCCTTGTTGTCCCGATTGTTGGAGACGTTACCACCATTGTTGTTGTTGGTATTAGGGTGCTTGCCTTTGTCCTCTCCCTCTGAGATGTGCAATCCCAGTTGGCGAGCCTTCTTCAACTTGTCTTCGGCGCTGGTGGTACTGATGATAAACGTCTTCCAGTCCTTAAATTGACTTTCGCCCATCCAGAGGCTGATTGTTGGGAGCAGTCTCTTTTGGAAAATTTCAATTAAGGAGGAATCCGGATTACCGGACGGCAACTTCATTACGGTTAGGCGGAAGCGTTCAATATAGTTTCTTGTCAGCTCCTTCTTCCCTTGAACGACGTCCATGAGGGTAGACATTGTGATGTCCTGTCCTACTTCGTAGAATCTCTCCAAGAACATGTGTTTGAAGCTGGTAAAGGAGTAGATGCAGTTGTCTGGCAGGTTGCGGTACCAGTCGAAGGCGACCCCTTCCAATGCCTCGATGAATAATCGTGAAGGATGGCATCGTCATGGGGCAGATGGTCGGTGGTGACCTCGAAGTAAGTGATGTACCGACTTGCGGAGGTCTTGCCATCATAGGGAATGATGTTGAATGGCCTATATCTTGGTAGGAAAGGGACATCCCTCCATGCAGCGGGGTATGGTTGTCGTATTCTGAGGTCTTGAGAGGCTTCTCTATCGTGAAACATGGCTCGGAGCTCCTAAACCTCCCTTCTTGCTTCCCTGGCCTCGTCTGCCGCGGTGGGAGCCAATATTTCAGGAGGATTCTCGCCCGGGTTTGGTGCCGCTGAGTTCGAGTCTGCATTGACCGTGGGACCAAAGCTTGTTTGGCCAGGTGTCCTTTCTAGTAGAATGGGAAGAGCCGCTTTGATCTCGTCCACAGATTTGACCAAGGTGCGCAGTATGGCCTCCAGAGTGTCGATGCGTTGGCGATCATTGGGACCATCTTGTTCGTCATTTGTCATGAATGCCGTCCTCACATGAGTAGAAGTGGAAGGGACGGTGGATGACGTGCCCTCCGAATCATACCCCTTTACTGAGAAGTCATCGGGGTATGTGGGAATGTTCTTCTTTGGTTCGTACTCAGAAGGAATGGTACCTCCAGCTTCAGAGCTTGCCTCGTCTTGAGAGTCGTGGACGTCCTCGGGGACGTCGGCACTTGCTGTATCTGATGGGAGAGTTGTTTCCCCCGGCTCGTCTCCTTAGAACATCGGGTTGTCGTGGATGTTTGAAGGAGTGCTACCCCCAGTTCCAACGACCCCCAGTGGTATGGATGATGAATCTCCCACTGTAGCAGATTTCATCTTCAAACGGGTACCTTGGAAAATTCCGGTGGTGGACAACCGTTTAGACGACAATTTTTTAGTCACAGTGGTTGAAATCTTCGGGCTGGAGACGCGTATCTTCTTCCCTCTCCCATCGGTAGGGATTCTCTGAAAAGAATTGCAGGAGACGACGGGAGGTGCCTCGTCCTCTGAACTTGGTTGTTGTAGTCTTTGGAAGACGGACTGCCGGTCTTCTCTTACTGTCGCGTTATTGCAACAGCAGTTGATAATGACTTGGGTGCAGTGATGTCCATAGGAGGACTCTTTGCACACTGAGGCCTCTTCTCTTTCCTTGCGCTTGTGGAGGATAATCTCATGCAAGTCGGATGGGTCTGGAACAACCATGTTTGCTCCCTGGTTGCTGAGAAACTTTTGGGAACTACTTTGTCCGTTTGCCGCCGGAGGTGGGACTCGAGTGGTTCTGTACAACTTCCTATTAGAGGCCCGCATAACGGTATGTGGAGCGCTCAGATGGTCAGAGGTTGGGACAGCCGACTGAGCTTGCCAAGCTCGTGCAGCCCTCGACTTCTTCACTCCAGCGCCAGAAGGCGCATAGTAGGAAGAGTCTAAGTGGTGCTGCAGAGAGTCAGACATATTTTCTTGGGAGCATGAGAGATCAGGACCATAGGAGAGGCGATCGAAGACTGAACCTGAGCCGTGCGGAGCAGGCGGTATGTAGCTAGAATCAACAGTCTTCATGCGACTGACAGTCGTGGCCGTATAGGCTTTCTTCATGCGGCTGGAAGTCTCGGCCGCATGAGTCTTCTCCATGCGGCTGGAAGTCTCGGCCGCATGAGTCTTCTCCATGCGGTTGGAAGACTCGGTCGCATGAGTCTTCTCCATGCGGCTGGAAGTCTTGGACGTATGAGTATCATGCATACGACTGGCAATCTTGGTCGTATGAGCGTTCTGCCTGCGGCTAGTGCCTTTGCTCGGCTTCTTCCTGGAGCACATAGAACCACTCTTTCCCCCTGCAAGTCCAGCATCGTAATGCTTTCCTTTGCCGGACTTGGGGACAACAGAGTCCTCTATGGCCTGAAGTGGGGCCGCATGCGAGTTGCCTTCGCCGTTTTGGGCAGCAGAGGGTACTCCGTCCAGGACTTGGGGAGGAGCAAATGATTTGGGCCTCCACTCCCTGCGAGCCATTTTTGTGCGGGTTCGCTTCTAGACCGGGCTAGCGCTCCCGTCGGAGAGCATTTCTTCAAACGCCTGTTGGTCGAAGCGGACGACAATCTTCTGTTTTGTGGAGCCAAGTTTGGCTGCATCCGATTGCGTCACCAACTTCTCAGCCATAGAGAAGTTTTTCTCCAGCAGAGTCGCCATCGTGTTTGCCATTGATTATAAAATAACAGAATAATTATATCGGAGGACTGGACTTTTACATCATAATACAAACTCGCTCGTACAAAGAAAGCCTAGGGACGAAAACCTAGGTACAGCAATCTAAGTACAATTGTTTAGTTTTTCTGGGGGGTGACGGTAGAGGCTCGGGAAAGCGACGGCAGCTCAGCCGTCAGGGCATTAAATGCGGCAATTTGGTTCATGGCCAGCTGTAGAGGAAACTGTTGAGGGCCACGTGACTCCTTTCTGAGCCGCATGGAGCTATCCGAGCCGCATGAGACTCTAAAAGACTTTGAACCGCATGGATGTTAATAATTTTTCTGAGCCGCATGGGGATCCTTCTGTTGGAGCCGCATAGGTTATTCTTTGTTCTTTTCCACGCTTCTACAGCCAACTCATCAAACAACCAAATCATGTCATAGTAGAACCTACCATAGATCATTCGGCCAAGCAAACTCCCCTCAATGGCCGAACACCTCATAGGAAAAGGATTCCTACACCTTTTCATACATGCAACCTAATAAAGCCTATATATATACATCAACTTAGCCCAAACCCTAACCCTAACTTAATTCCTCCTTTCTTACCACCTCCATAGCCGACCACTCATTTTCTTCTCCCTATTTTTGGTAGCACTTCTCCCTCCATAGCCTCCATACATCATCTCCTCCATTGTACATCTCTCCATCCTTCATAAAAATTTATCTCCTCTACCATACATCCACCCAACCCCTCAAAACAAACCCTAAAAACTCCATCTTCTTCATCCAACCATCTATATCCATTGCCAACCCTTCTATACTCACCAAAATAGGATTAGCAAGCAAGGATAGCGAGAAAGGTTGGAGCTTTGGCGAGGAGAAGTCGTCACAACCTCTCTTACAAGGACCTTTGGTAAGAAATCCTAATCTTTCCATCTCAAACCCTTACTACAATTTTGTAGAAAATATGTAATTAAATCTATAGAAATTATATTTTGATGACTTTTGTTATGTATAATCATCCATAAAGGTTTTATGAAAAATATGCGTAATATCTATTTTTTGGTATGATCAAAATTAACCCCATTGTGAAGGAGCTATGAGTTATTGGTGCCTATTCTCGAAACTGAATTTTATGTGTGTTCATATACATAAATTAGGATTTTTAAATATTTTTCCACGATTTTAGCAACTCAAATCTGGTCGAAAAATTGTAGGTCAAAGCTAGCTAATTTCGGGTAACCGGCTGACCTAGATTGTCCCAAACTTATAGTATACTCAACCCTTGTACCTCTGTTATTATTCTGAAAAATAAGGCATTTTATTGCTGTTTAAATTATATTTTTAGTTATTTTAGAAATTTTGAGTCATTAACTATGTTCCGGACGAGTTTCGGGTAGACTAGCTGACTTAGTAATCAACTAGTCATAAATGTCTTTAGAAATATTATTTCTGGAATTTCAGAGATAAATCTGTAGAAAATTAGTTTCAATATTATTTCTATGATATTTATATGATTTTTAAGTATGTTATTGAAGTAGGGGCATAAACGACTAATTAAGAGTTAGAAACCCTAAAACTGTGTTTTGATGTCTCGTGGAACCTGTGTGTGATTGTATGGATCTAAATCGTTCCACAAGAGATTAAATAATTTTAACACATTACTTTGACTAATTAAGTCGTATCATAATTTTCGTGAGTAGTGACTTAATCTAGTTAATTAATTATCTAGGAGCGTCAGGTTCTGGAGGCGTTGACGCGGGAGCGGGGTTTCATATTTATAGCACGGAATCAGGCAAGATACCTTACCACCTTACTTAGTGAATTACATATTCTTATTTTCAGTTGTTATTTCCAGCATTTTTGATTTATTGTTATTATAAAACTGTGCGTCCAAGTCACACTTGGGTGCAAGCGACTCTATCGGTCGTTTTCCTCACTTTTATTTATCTCTCTTGTATTGACTTAGTCTAGTGACCACCATTGTTGATAAGGTATTGGTATATCTTATATGGCCTTGACACTTGCTTTATCATGTGTCGTGAGTCACATGTAGGACACGTACCCGCGTAGTCGGCTAGCCACCGATATATATGGAGCGTGCGACGGATAGGAGTAACTGCCAATAGAATTTCATATTAGAAGACTTGGCGATTACTAGAGGTTCGTATCAGTCATGGAGATGATGATACTACGCATTGGGTGGGGAGAACAATACCTAACGTATGGGCTTCGATTACACTTCCCTTGTAACCCGAAAGCTCCGCTGGAGATACGGGTATGATTATCCTCTCAGGTTGGCCACTGACGTTCTTTAACGTTATGCGCTTGGTCACTGGTTCCCAAGAGAGGACTATACCGGATCTTATATATTCAGCCAGGGCTCATGCGTCGAAGGATTGTTTCTTAACTGCATATTCACAGTAGAATGGTCAGGAACCCGATTGCATGTATCCCTTTTCTTTTATATTATCTTATCACAGTTTATATGGCATGGTGTTTTCTTATATCTTGCTACGTCCCTCTGAGGAACTGATTATCTCTCCAGGTTTAGACGAGTTCCCACAGGAGTATGGAGCGGCGCTGGATCTATCCTATATTGATGATGAGGCATCTCCTACTAATTTTTAGTCTATTCATTATTAAGACATTAGTGGATATTTTTACATCTCTTTTCCTTCTATTTTGCAGAGGTTGGACTTTGATCTTGTGAGACTATTTTAAATAGCTGTTTGGAGTGGGTATGTCCACCCAGCTATCTTTTGATACACTCATTTATTATCTGGACTTTATTATCTTTTGTGTTGTGCTGTGATGAGATTAGATTATATTATTCTGGCATGTGATGATTTATTATACAGCTTATGTACGTATACGAGGATTCCATATATTAGAGTATTTTTCGTATATGTGCAGCTGGCATGTTCGCATACTCGGTCCTATGTATTTTGGACTGGTGCATTACATATTTTTGTGGTAGCCCACGCAGGTCAGAAAATATTGTTGGGTTACATGACTGTGCCCAACAAGCCTGCATATAGGAATAGGAATAGTATCTCATCCAGAACTACTACCTTCTTTGACTTCCAACCTTTTCGAAACTTCCTTGATTATTTGATTTACCTCATATCTAACCTTTTCTAATATCGTCCTATTCTTCCTCGTGCCAACAGTATGAATCTAAGAAGCGAACGCACTTCTGCCTTGGCCCTCACATCTGGTGAAGAGGCTATCACGGAGGGACAGAATCCTCCAATGACTCCGGTGATACTATACCAGCCGGGACAGTCGCAGCCTACTACGACGCCGACGACAGTGCATCCAGAGATTACAGTACCCCCAGCTAGCTAGGCTGGGCAGACCACTACCGTACCAACGGAAGGGAATGTACTACTACCTCCACCACAACCATTCTCTCAGCAGTTTCCACCACAGTCACGACCTTAGATGCCTACACCATCGATGGATGGGAGCCCTACTTCCCAGTTTATGTATGCCATGATGTACGCTTAGTGGAAGCAGACTGAGCTGATGAGATAGACTATGATGGCAGCATTGGCTAGACCTCTACCTCTACCTCCGGTACTAGTACCGGCTCTGCATCCTTGTGAAGGCTCTATCAGACATGAACCCCAATGCCTTCAGTGGAACGGAGAAGCCACTGGAGGTTTCACAATAGCTTATTAGTACGGAGAAGCTACTGAAGGCATCCCAGTTGCCAGCTCAAGATTGGATGACAGCAGTAGACCTACTATTAGAAGATATTGCTCACCACTGGTGGAAGACAAGAAAAGGCAACTACGCACCGGGATCACTTAGAAGCAGTTCTATGATGCTTTTTATAAGAGATTTCTTCCTATTCATGTTCGAGACGGTCTTTACGACCAGTTCTTTCACCTAAAGCAAGGGAATATGACAGTTGATGAGTATGACTCGGCATTCAATCGCCTGAGTAGATTTGGTACGGGATTGATCCCGACAGAGTTAGAGAAGGCGAGGAGATTCCATCAGGGGCTTGCACCAGACCTCAAGTATTATACGACTACACAGTCTCGAGTCTCCCATTCAACTATCTTGGAAGAAGCTCGTGCTCAGGAGATTCTTTGTAAGGAACAGCAGCAGACATCGAGACGTTATACACCAACAGCGACACCAGCCCGAGCTACTCAGGAATAACCTATCAGGAGGACCATAGGACAGTACCAGCAGAGGACTACACCCCACCAGAAGCCCACCTATAAAGTTTATGGAAGGCAAGGTCATATCACAGATGACTGCCGACTTCGTTTGGGATTATATATGAGATATGGATCCAGAGAAGATCACAGCAGTCAAGGCATGGCCCACTCCTACAATAGCTTCCGAGGTGAGAAGTTTTTCTTGGACTTGCGGGTTATTACCGAAGGCTCGTAGAAGATTTCTCTCGAATAGCGGGGCCTATGACTCGACTCACTTGCAAGGATCCGGAGTTTGTATAGACGGAGGAGTGTCAAGCCGATTTTGACGAGTTGAAGAAGTGCTTGACCACTGCACCAATCTTGACACTACCATCAAGACCGGAAGGATTTGTGATATATAGTGATGCATCCGAGAAGGGGTTAGGATGCGTATTGATGCAGCATGGTCATATAGTAGCATATGCATCGAGACAGTTGAGGGTACACGAGAAGAACTATCCAACCCACGATCTAGAGCTCGCAGCGGTTATCTTTGCTTTGAAGCTATGGAGACACTACTTGTATGACGATAAGGTTAATATCTACACTGATCAAAAGAGCCTCAAATACGTGTTAACATAAAAAGAGTTGATATACGACAGCGACGTTGGCTGGAGTTGATGAAGGATTACGAGATCGAACTACATTATCATCCGGACAAGGCTACTGTTGTGGCAGACGCATTAAGCCGTAAGCCAATGGCACACTTCTTGACTACACAGAAGGAGTTGATCAGATACTTGCAGCAGCTTGGTATTGAGGTCGTATTGCCAGGAGCAGATGGCATGTTAGCCAATCTCCAAGTGCAGTCATCATTAGTTGAGAGGATCAAGACGACAGTGCCCACAGATGCTAGATTTCGACGACTTAGAGAAAGAACTGAGGCAGGAGAGCAGACGGGATTGAAGATTCATTCCGATGGGACATTGCGATGTGGTGAACGTATTTACGTTCCTAATGGAGAGTTACGGCAGGAATTGATGGCGGAATCACACAGTTCGACTTACTCTATTCATTCCGGAGGAACTAAGATGTACCGGGACTTACGACAGTATTATGGGTGGCACGGAATGAAGCAGGAGATAGCTCGTTTCGTGGCCAAGTGTTTGGTATGCCAACAAGTGAAGGCCGAGCACCAGAGGATGGCCGGATTATTGTAGCCGCTACCCATTCTTGAGTGGAAGTGGGAGCACATTACGATGGACTTCGTCACAGGATTTCCCCGGGGTCCTAGTGGACGTGATGCGGTATGGGTATTTTTTGATAGACTTACCAAGTTGGCCTACTTCTTACCTTTTAGAGTAGGGCAGTCCACAAAAGTTTTGTCGAAGATGTATATGAAGCAAATAGTGAAGCTACACGGTGTACCAGTAAGCATCGTGTCAGACCGTGATTCGTAGTTCACCTCATACTTTTGGCGAAGTATACAAGAAAGTTTGGGTACGCACATGAAGTTCAGCATGTCGTACCATCCGCAGACAGACGGCCAGTCAGAGCGTACGATTCAAATGCTACAGAATATGCTGAGATCGTGTATGCTTGACTTTGCCGGATCATGGGAAGACCACCTTAACCTAGTGGAGTTTTCTTATAACAATAGCTATCAAGCGAGCATTCAGATGTTACCGTTTGAAGCATTTTATGGTAGGAAGTGTCGGTCTCCTGTCTGCTGGAGCGACATCGAAGAGCGACAGATATTGGGTCCCGAGTTGGTTTTGAGCATTTAGAGAAGGTTAAGAAGATACAGGATCGCCTGCGAGCAGCACAGGAACGACAGAAGCAGTGGCCAGATAATCGTCGTTGACCCTTAGAGTTCAAGGAAGGCAACCATGTATTCTTGAAGATATCCCCCACTAGAGGCACGATTCGATTCGGAGGACGTGGCAAGTTGAGTCTAAGATACATTGGCCCTTTCAATGTCTTGGAACGAGTTGGAGAGGTGGCCTACAGATTGGCATTGCCACTATCATTAAAGAGAGTACATGACGTATTCCATGTATCACAGATGAGGCATTACGTGGCAGACAACAGTCACGTGCTCGATCACTTCGAAATCACATTTGGGCCGAGCTTGTCGTATCAAGAACAACCAGTAGGCATCCTTGATCGCCGAGTGAAGGTGTTGCAGAATCAATCTATACCATTGGTTCGCGTGGCATGGAAGCATCACTCGCCGAAGAGTCTACTTGGGAGCGCGAGGATGACGTCCAAATTTGCTACCCCCAATTGTTTGACAACGAAGGTTTGTCCTGTATATGTTAGTTCTTTATAGTTCCTTGCATTGCATTGCACTGCATTCGACCCCCTACCTTAGTTTAATTTCGAGGACAAATTTTTTTTAAGTTGGGTAGGATGTAAAACCCTCAAAATTTAAAGGAATATTTAAATTATTTTTGGATTTTATTTAGTTCTAATTTATTTTTATCTTATTTATATCATATAAAAGGACTATAGCTATGGTTGAGTTTGAATATGTAAGACGACTAGAAAGTATGACATGCATAGCGTAGTCGGGTACTGTAACTAGCATGCTAGCCATGTTAGGAATGCCATGGTCAAACTATAATCTCTTGCATGTTAACCATTTAAATTATGGCACAAGTTATATTTTTATTTAATTAATTAGTTAAGAAAGTCTTTATGACTTTTTAGGAGACCCGGTTGCACCAAACCTTCTCAAACCTCTTCCAAGCCAAACCCAACCCTATGTAGGTATGTCTGGAATTAATAAATATTAATAATCACATATATTTTGATATAATTCAGATTTGGATTGAATTTCATAGATAGAATTAATTAGTTCTATATTTGGAAGTACCTTTTTTAAATTCTCAATCCAATCAATTAGCTAACTCACCAAACAACCAAATCATGCCATAGTGGACCCCACCATAGATCATTTGGCCAAGCAAACACACCCATGGCCGAACACCCCATAGGAAAAGGATTTCCACTCCTTTTCATACATGTAACCCAATAAAGCCAATATATATATATACATCAACTTAGCCCAAACCCTAACCCTAACTTAATTCCTCCTTTCTTTCCACCTCCATAGCCGACCACCCATTTCCCTCTCCCTATTTTCGGTAGCACTTCTCCCCCTATAGCCTCCATACATCATCTCCTCCATTGCACATCTCTTCATCCTTCACAAAAACACATCTCCTCCACCATACGTCCACCCAACCCCTCAAAACAAACCCTAAAACTCCATCTTCTCCATCCAACCATCTATAGCCATTGCCAATCCTTCCATACTCACCAAAATAGGATTAGCAAGCAAGGATAGCGAGAAAGGTTGGAGCTTTGGCGAGGAGAAGTCGTCACAACCTCTCTTGCAAGGACCTTTGGTAAGAAATCCTAATCTTTCCATCTCAAACTCTTACTACAATTCTGTAGAAAATATGTTATTAAATCTGTAGAAATCATATTTTGATGAATTTTGTTATGTATAATCATCCATAAAGGTTTCATGAAAAATAGGCATAATATCCATGTTTATGTAGGATTAAAATTAACCCCATTGTGAAGGAACTATGAGTTATTGGTGCCTATTCTCGAAACTGAATTTTATGTGTGTTCATATACATAAATTATGATTTTTAAGTATTTTTCCATGATTTTAGCAGCTCAAATCTGGTCGAAACAATTATAGGTCAAAACTAGCTAATTTCGGGTAACCGGCTGACCTAGATTGTCCCAAATTTGTAGTATAACTCAACCCTTGTACCTCTCTTATTATTCTGAGAAGTAATGTATTTTATTTCTGTTTAAAATATTTTTTTGGTTATTTTAGCAATTTTGAGTCATTAACTATGTTCCGGACGAGTTTCGGGTAGACTAGCTGACTTAGTAATCAACTAGTCATAAATGTCTTTAGAAATATTAATTCTGGAATTTCAGAGATAAATCTGTAACAAAATTAGTTTAAATATTATTTTTATGATATTTATATGATTTTTAAGTATGTTATTGAAGTAGGGGCATAACCGACTGATTAAGAGTTAGAAACCCTAAAATTGTGTTTTGATGCCTCGTGGATCCTGTGTGTGATTGTATGAATCTAAATGGTTCCACGAGAGATTAAATAATTTTAACACATTACTTTGACTAATTAAGTCGTATCGTAAGTTTTGTGAGTAGTGACTTAATCTAGTTAATTAATTATCTAGGAGCGTCGGGTTCCGGAGGCGTGGACGCGGGAGCGGTGTTTCATATTTACAGTACAAAATCAGGCAAGATACCTTCCCACCTTACTCTGTGAATTACATATTCTTATTTTCAGTTGTTATTTCCAGCATTTTTATTTTATTGTTATTAGAAAACTGTGCGTCCAAGTCACACTTGGGTGCAAGCGACTCTATCGGTCGTTTTCTCGCGTTTATTTCTCTCTCTTGCATTGACTTAGTCTAGTGACCACCATTGTTGATGAGGTATTGGTATATCTCATACAGCCTTGACATTTACTTTATCACATGTCATGAGTGACATGTAGGACACGTACCTGCGTAGTCGGCTGGCCTCCGATACGTATGGAACGTACGACGGATATGAGTAACTGCCAATAGAATTGCATGTTAGAAGACTTGGCGGTTACTAGAGGTTCATATCAGTAATGGAGATGATGATACTAGACATTGGTTGGGGAGAACAATACCTGACGTTTGGGCTTCGATTACACTTCCCTTGTAACCCGAAAGCTCCGCTAGAGATATGGGTATGATTATCCTCTCAGGTTGGCCAATGACGTTCTTGAACGTTATACGCTTGGTCACTGGTGCCCAAGAGGGGACTATCCCGGATCCTATATATTCAACCAGGGCTCATGCGTCGAAGGATTGCTTCTTAACTACATATTTACAGTAGAATGGTCCGGAACCCGATTGCATGCATCCCCTTTCTTTTATATTATCTTATCACAGTTTATATGGTATGGTATTTTCTTATATCTTGCTACGTCTCTCTGAGGACCTGATTACCTCTCCATGTTTAGACGAGTTCCTACAGGAGTACGGAGCGGCGCTGGACCTATCCTATATTGATGACGAGGGATCTCCTACTAATTTTTAGTTTATTCATTATTGAGACATTAGTGGATATTTTACATCTTTTCCTTCTATTTTGCGGAGGTTGACTTCGATCTTGTGAGACTATTTTTTATAGCTATTTGGAGTGGGTATGTCCACCCGGTTATCGTTTGATACACTCATTTATTATCTAGACTTTATTATCATCTGTGTTGTGCTGTGATGAGATTAGATTATATTATTCTGTCCTATGAAGATTTATTATACAGCTTATGTACGTATACGAGGATTCCATATATTGGAGTATTTTTCGTATATGTGCAGCTGGCATGTTCGCATACTCGGTCCTATGTATTTTAGGACTGGGGCGTTATAAGGATGCTAACTGTCCTAGATCTCGATAATGGAGAACTCCAACAACCGCTATGTATCAGTTCAGTGGAAGCCTTTATGGAGCAGTTACAACAGATTTCCCGAACTCTCGTACGCAGTGTTCCTATAAGTCAAAAACCCTCTTGTACATCGTATATATGTAGCCTATAAATAGAAGGATTCTTCCTTCATTCAAGAGGCTTCAACGTCTTCTTGATTGGCAACCCAGATTACCTCTCACAGGCATCAGAAAGTCAGAGCAAGTTCAGTTCATCGTCAGATCGTCAACAGAGTAAAGGAGCCGCTATAGTGCTCTATCTCCATCGTCACACTTTCACAGAAATTTTTGTACCTAGATCTCCTGTTTAGGAGTTTTCTGTACCCATTTATATGTTTAAAATACAAAAAGTTCTTCAAATTTTGTTTATAGCAAACAAAATGGCGACTCTGCTGGGGACGTCCTTCTCCTCCGACGAGAAGGTGGTGTCACAATCCGACGACAACATGCTGGGGTCTTCTCAAAAGATGATGGTCGTACGCTTCGACCAATAAGCTTTTGAAGATCTCCTTTCTAAATAGAAGTCAAGTCCTTCGAAGTGGTTCGTAAAACTGAAGAAGACTTGACGTACTTGGTTACCCATGGCTGCAGCGACGAAAAGCAATACGGAAGGGGATGTGCTCCAAAATCCCCTAAATAACGAAGCATCAAAGATGCCTTCACCCGCTGATGCTGATCAGTCAATCCCAGTTGCTGAGAAGCGCAGCGAAGAGCGCGGCTCCCTTTTTGCAGGCCAAACGAAGGTGCAACATAGAAGAAAATGTACAGCACCCCGCTTGTGCATGAAGATGGCTGCGAAGGCTAGAACTTTTGTCTTCAACATAATTGCCTACCCCTTGGGTAAAGCTATATTGGATTTAGTATGCTAGCACCTTTTAGGGATAGTACGAAGAAATCCAAGACATCACGTATCATACGCGACCAACGTGCTATGCCAACACCAATGATAGATTCTGAGTGATATCTACATTTTAGGGATAGCATGAAGACATCTATGGCAGCACTAGTCCTGCACGACCAACATGCTATGCCAACACCCATGATAGATTCTGAGTGCTATGTATCATCTAGGGATAGCACGAAGAAATCCAAGGTAGCACATGCCCTGCGCGACCAACATGCTATGCCGACCACTATCTTGGACTCTGAATACTACGCACCTTCCAGGGGTAGTAGGAAGAAGTCTAAGGCTACCCGCACTTCGAACGACTAATATGCTACGCCCACAGCTGACCAAAAGGCATACATTGACAGTCACACGTGCAGCTGGCAAAAAACTGTACAAAATTGGTTCCGTGCTTCGATGCCTCAACTAATAAAACCCCGCTATCACTTGAGTGCTCATGCGCATGATTCAAGCCAGGGGGTGCATACTGTAGTGACGGACTCATGCGAACAGCGTTGGTGTAAGCATGAAGTGAGTCTGCCTTATGAGCAACTCTCTGACGAGGACCTAAGCGTTTCTTACGTACAGGAACTGGAAAGAGGGACGCTACCTTCACATCTTCACTCATGCGTGTAGCGTCCCTATGCGCACATAATGAGTATAGATGTGGAGACTTCTGATCTGTGCAACATAATCTCTCACAAGCGCAAGATGAGGGAATACTATGCTGCACACAACACGCCTATCTCAAGGCACACTTATGCCAACATCACCATCCATATTGTTTCTACCAAACGGCAGCATCGCCACCAAGATGGCAGTCCGTTTTCCAATGACTGCAACCAACGGTACCTGTACAAAGACTCGATGAGAGATTGCCGAATGAAGAAGATGATAAACTCATGGTTGCTTCATGCTTTGCCATCTAGGGGTCGCCATCCCTCATGAAGCTCTCCAAAAATCCGCTCATCTCGGCTAACAAGTCCAAAGGCCGACCCGGAAGCAGCAAGCAGGCGGTGCACAGTACGGGTGTGTTCCAACACACGTGTGCCAAGTCCAGACCCTAATCGCAAGGGTATGTCGCTTCAACTGTAATACTGGATGGAGATAGCC
>JANAVB010032423.1:0-54659 GCA_029216955.1 Iris pallida | reverse complement strand
AGCCGCATATTGTATGGTGACAACATTTATTGGCTGGCCGCATGGCATACTTACATTAATTGCGGGTCCCACTATCTTTTGTCTTATTTGTCTTTACAATTATATTATTATGATTAAATAATATGTGATTCTAAATTGCTTTCCTAAGCACGAATTGTTAGTGTAATGATGGATAGTGACTTGCTGGCCGCATATGGCCTAATTTTCCTGAGCTGTATGAGTCCCCCACGGCCCTTGCTCATGCTAATATTTAATTACCACATGTATGTTTGTGCCTTATAAATTGTTCTCTGACACGACGGTGACCCGTTGTGGTACACTTTTGACAATGACATGATAGTGGCCCGTCGTGGCGCACTCCTGACAGTGAACTTGACATGATATACTTGACATGACAAACCCGACATGATATATCCCGATATGCTGTTGCGACGGCTAACCTGAGATAACAAAATTGAATGGCCTGGACACCGTGGACGATTGTGCTTGTACAAATGAACCCGTCTTGTCTTGCATCATGTCTAGGACAGGGACCCCTGAGTACCACGATCAGGGGTACCTACTGAAATCGACTAAGGCTAATTACTAGAATAATCTAGTAGTCCTGAATAGATTTCCCCAGCTACATGCAATCCCGTTATCTGGGCGCCCACTTGGGATCTGTAGCCTGCCGTCGAGTAGGGCACATTTCTAGCACACTGTCATGTATTGTACCCTATAAGTCACCTAAGGGTACATGCATTTCCTGGACGATGTACCCACTTGAATTCAACCCCTAATTGCGTCTGGATAGCCTGGATGGTCTGCAGGGCTTCTGGCTGTGGAAGAATCTCACTGCATCTTGCTAGTAACTAGGCCTGTGATAATCCTAGTTAGTTAAAGTATCAAGCCGTACTTATTACTTGGCCGTGATTGTTGGATAAGGTATAATCAGTCCAGTCTTGTCTTGATCCTGTACAAGATCGTTACTTGTCATGATTTCTTATATTATCTTGCCGATAAATGGTGGAAGAAGCTAAGTTCTGTTCTGACAAAGGGTTACAACCCCGGTCCTTGTTTGGTTTACGGGTTGTAACCTGGTTATCTGAATAGTTCCATGATTATCTCATCGTATATCACCTATCATGCTTTTCCTTAATTACTGTCTTTCATTATGTAATTATATTCTTGTGCAAATCTGCTGGTTTTAGTTCCTAAGTGAAGCTTCCTTTGTGACACTTGCTCTTTTGGGGTCTGACCCAGCTGGTTTTGTATGGCCAGATACAGGAGCAGCTCCTAAGGATCTACCGACTTTTCAGCCAGATGGTGACCACTAGACGGAATCCTGGCAACGAGTGGGTTTATTTTGGCTCTCACACTCTATTGTAAAATTATTCTTTTGAGGTATTTAGCCGTCGAGCAAGTATTAGCTCGTGTACATTTTTACTTATTGTCTGCCTACGGGCAGTAACATGATTGACAAATCCTAGGGTTGATCATGTATGACTAAACTCTTGCTAGTCCTTACATTTTATAACGACTAGCTTCATGATCAGCTGAATATATAAAGTTTGGGACGCCTTACTATTGTATATTTGGTGATCTTACATCTTGTAACATTTATTTGCTTGCTTGTGATTGAGACACTAGGCTTGTTCTTGACCATAGGAGACTGATGGCTTGTAGATAAACCCTCATATATCTAGACAGCTGTGACCCTATGGTGAAGTCGATTCCATTTCATTATACGTAGCTGGCTATGTTTGCCCCCGCTCTTAAGTATACTGGTTCTGGGGCGTGACATGGTTTAAGTGGTGGCCCATGCAGGTCTTGTAAATCAAGATATATGAGGGTTTACCGAATAGATGTCTCAATCAGCACTCGCCCTTGATCTCTACCCGTATCTTCTTATCCCTGAGATTTTCGACCTGATCATATGCTTGTATCTTCGATTTGTCCTGGTCCTTTCTTATTGTTCCCTATGTTGTCTTCTTCAGCGGCATTGTTCCTGGACCTGCCGATCAGAAAGGCGGAGCGACCTCCGTGGACAGCAGCAACCTGGGGATCAAGCCCATCACTCAGGAGCAGTCTTCCAGCAGCAGAGACCCCAGCAGTATGCCCATGTCCAAGCTCAGATTCAGAACCAGTAGAGAGAGAGGTTTCTTCTTGCAGGATATCTTCCCTCTTCCTCATGCCTTCAATTCCTTGCTTGCATGATTGATTGTTTGATTGATTTTTTAATATAGCTTGTCCTTGCATCTCTAGCCTCTTGATTAAATTTCGAGGATGAAATTTTTTAAGGTGGGTAGAGTTGTAATGCCCATATCTCGTATTACGTATTTGGAATACGTGTACGTATTTGGACCCGTATTGCATGTCTTTCTGCTTGATTTATTTTGGTATTTCATTGATTGGTTATTTTGGTTCAGTTCGATTTGTTTGGCTTGGTTCGATTTTGTTGTGAACCCACCCTACCTACCACCACCATTCTCATTTATTAGCCCAACTCTTTCTCTCTCTTGATTACTCTTCTCTTTCCCCACCATTACTTCTCCACGAACCTGAGAGAGTGGAGAGTTGTAGGTAAGTGTATTTTGCTTCATGGAGGAACCCTATGTTTATTGTTCCATTATCTTCCTCATGTGTTTCTAACCCACTTTAGTACTTAGCATTTTTCATTTCTGTGGTTAATTTTTTGTAAATCTAGTTTTGTGCTATTTTCGGTTTCCATGAAGTTTGATCTATCAAACTTGCATATTTTTGCTAGTTGATGGTTTCATGTTGTAGAGAATTTCATTGTCCCATTTTGACCTATGGAAGTCCGGATTTGGACTCTGGATGATGGAATTATAGAGCTTGGAAGCATGGCTTCATGGTGTTCTTCTTCTCGAAAATTAGAGAAGAAGAACAGTACTTGACCGCATGACTATTTCATGCGGCAAGTGTTTTTTCCAGCCGTATGGCCATTTAATTAAATATTTAATATAGTGGGCCGCATGAGCATTTTTAGCTCTGAGCCGCATGAGCATTAACCAATTGGCTGACCGCTGGCCTTAATTATTTAGTTGGACCGCATATGCAATGCTGGCCGCATATACATATGCTGGCCGCATAAGCCATTACTTGCATGCAAATGCCTTGCCTTGCTTGCATGCTTATTAGCATTTGTTACGTGGCAGTTGCTTGCATGCAAATGCATGCTTTGCTTGCTTGGTTGTACATTTAATTATTAGCTTGGCCAATAGTTGGTCGCATGGAGCTTTGCATGCTTAATGTATTATTTAATTAGTTTGGCCATAGTTGGCCGCATGGGAAACTAAGCTTGGCCGCATGGAAACTAAGCTTGGCCGCATGGCCTTAGAATGAGTTGGCCGCGTAGCCTCCATATTGAAATGTATTATTTAATTAGCTTAGGCCTTTACTTTATTTGCATTGATGCATGTATTTAATTATATGCATTCACTTTTGCTTACTTGGCCTTTAATTAATTATGTGCATTAGCTTTTGCTGCATGCAATAGCATATGGCCGCATGGCCTTTTCTTTAAATATTGCATACATTGCATGCAATGCTTGCATGAGTTAGCAGTTGGCCGCATGGACTTATATGCAAGCACTAGCTTGCGTGGAACATCACAGTTGGCCGCATGGGCCATTAACCTTGGTGAGCCGAATAGGCCTTTAATAAATGGCTTGGCCATTTTGTTTGCTTGGAATATCAGCTTGAGCCGCCATAAGTATTTTTGCATGCAACCTGTTAGCCTACGTTAGCATTAAATTTTGCATGTAGGCTACTATTAATTAATTAGCAATAAATAGATTGCATGCTCCTTTGCTTGCCGCATAGGCCAGCAGAATACTTGTAGCCGCATGCAAATATTAGTATATTATTTTGGCCGCATGGCTTTGCTAGGAATCCTTTCTTGGCCGCATGCATAATTGTTGGCCGCATAGACCAACCCATTTAGCCGCATGGAACAATCCATTGTAGCCGCATATGGCAATTCAACTGATGGGTCGCATGCATTTGCATGCACTGCATGCTTTAATTGGCATGCTTATTTAGTTTGCATGCATGCTTACTTAGTTTGCTTAGTTAGTTTTGTTATTTAGTTCGCATGCAAGCATTAGCTTAATGTTTATAGCCGCATGCATGCTTGCTTGCATGCTTGTGCTATGGATTATTAGCTTGGCCTAGAGTTGGCCGCATACAAGCTTTGCTTGCATGCTGGTGCATATATATGCATGGCTAAGGCTTTGGCCATTAAATTAATGCTTGGGCCATTAATTTAATGCATTGGCAGTTCAATTGATATGTGAGCCGCATATGGTAATATATGCTTGCCGCATATGGTAATTTATGTTGGCCGCATACAATTCATGGCCGCATGGATTATTAGCTTAGCCGCATGCTTATATAATATTTGCTAGCCGCATGAATTCTTTAGCTGGCCGCATGCTTACATTATTAATTGCATGGCCTATTTATTATTCTTGGCCGCATGCAGCAAAAGTGTGCTAGCCGCATATTGTATGGTGACAACATTTATTGGCTGGCCGCATGGCTACTTGCATTAATTACGGGTTCCCACTATCTTTTGTCTTATTTTTTTTTACAATTATATTATTATGATTAAATAATGTGTGATTCTAAATTGCTTCCCTAAGTACGAATTGTTAGTGTAATGATGGATAGTGACTTGCTGGCCGCATATGGCCTAAATTTTTCTGAGCCGCATGAGTCCCCCACGGCCCTTGCTCCTGCTAATATTTAATTACCACATGTATGCTTGTGCCTTATTAATTGTTCTCTGACACGATGGTGATCCGTTGTGGTGCACTTTTGACAATGACATGATAGTGGTCCATCGTGGCGCACTCCTGACAGTGAACTTGACATGATATACTTGACATGATATACTTGACATGACATACCCGACATGATATATCCCGATATGTTGTTGCGACGGCTAACCTGACATGACAAAATTGAATGGCCTGGACACCGTGGACGATTGTGCTTGTACAAAAGAACACGTCTTGTCTTGCATCATGTCTAGGACATGGACCCCTGAGTACCCCGGTCAGGGGTACTTACTGAAATCGACTAAGGCTAATTACTAGAATAATCCAGTAGTCATGAAGAGATTTCCCCAGCTACAGGCAATCCCGTTATCTGGGCGCCCCACTTGGGATCTGTAGCCTGCCGTCGAGTAGGGCACATTTCCAGCACACTGTCATGTGTTGCACCCTCTAAGTCACCTAAGGGTACATGCATTTTTTTGGATGATGTACCCACTTGAATTCAACCCCTAATTGCGTCTGGATAGCCTGGATGGTCTGTAGGACTTGTGGCTGTGGAAGAATCTCACTGCATCTTGCTAGTAACTAGGCCTGTGATAACCCTAGTTAGTTAAAGTATCAAGCCGTACTTATTGCTTGGCCGTGATTGTTGGATAAGGTATAATCAGTCCAGTCTTGTCTTGATCCTGTACAAGATCGTTACTTGTCCTGATTTCTTATATTATCTTGCCGATAAATGGTGGGAGAAGCCAAGTTCTATTCAGATGAGGGTTATAACCCCGGTCCTTGTTTAGTTTACGGGTTGGAACCTGGTTATCTGAATAGTCCCATGGTTATCTCTTCGTATATCACCTATCATGCTTTTCCTTAATTACTGTCTTTCATTATGTAATTATATTCTTGTGCTAATTTGCTGGTTTTAGTTCCTAAGTGAAGCTTCCTTTGTGGCACTTGCTCTTTCTGGGGTCTGACCCAGCTGGTTTTGTATGGCCAGATATCGGAACAGCTCTCAAGGATCTACCGACTTTCCAGCCAGATGGTGACCACTAGACGGAATCCTGGCAACGAGTGGATTTATTTTGGCTCTTCCACTCTATTATAAAATTATTCTTTTGAGCCATTTAGCCGCCGAGCAAGTGTTAGCTCATGTACATTTTTTACTTACTGTCTGCCTACGGGCTGTAACATGATTGACAAATCCTAGGGTTGATCATGTATGACTAAACTCTTGCTAGTCCTTACATTTTGTAACGACTAGCTTCATGATCAGCTGAATATGTAAAGTTTGGGATGCCTTACTATTGTATATTTTGTGATCTTACATCTTGTAACATTTATTTGCTTGCTTGTGATTGAGTCACTAGGCTTGTTCTTGACCATAGGAGACTGATGACTTGTAGATAAACCCTCATATGTCTAGACAGCCGTGACCGTTGTGGTGAGGTGGATTCCATTTCATTATACGTAACTGGCTATGTCTGCTCCCGCTCTCAAGTATACTGGTTCTGGGGCGTGACAACTGGGTCCTCTATGATACCAACTTCCTCCTCAACAGACCACCCACATCAGTTATGCACCTTCCTCGTATGCACTCCGATCACTCCCCCTTCTCATCACCCCCTCTGACGCCCTATCTACTCCGGCCCTTTTTCGCTTTCAAAGGATGCGGTGCGACCACCCGTCTTTTTTGGACTTGGTTACGAAAACCTGGACCAAGGTGTTCCAGGGACCGCCTCTCGTCATCCTGCAAACTAAACTCTAAAGATTAAGAGCAGCCCTGAGGGACTGGAACTGTAATGTCTTTGGGTACCTTAGGAAACAAAAACGGGAGCTTCAAAAGGAGATTGAAGATTTGGAGGTCGTCCTTCAAGAACAATCACTACTAAAATCTGTCAAATCAGCGACGCCTCAGGACGTTGCTAAATAGGGAAAATACATCGCCAATTTTAATTAGCGACATATTTAGCAACGTTTGGACGTAGTCGCGATTAAACTAGTCGTTAAACAACACGACGTCGCAATACGTCGCTATTGCGACGACACTTAGCGACGCGTACATGTCGCTAATTCAGTGACTACCAGTGACGTAAAACGATAGCAGTTACCGACGTAACCTAGTGACGTTGAGCGACTTGACAAACATCGATGTTGACCTGGCTTGAGAGCCAAATGGCGACGTTCTGCGACTTTGTTACGTCGCTATAATATCGACATATAGCGACGTTGAGCGACGTAGTACGTAGCGACGTTTAGTGACGATCAGCGAAGGTATTCATCACAGTTAGCGACAATTTGATACTTGCTTAGCGACGTTAACTTTCGTCACTGGACATCGCTGAACGTCGCTGAACGTCACTAATTTTGAAAAAAAATACAGCATTTGCAGCATCCCCTACATCATTTGTTACAACAGCGACGGTGTGTATCACGAACACAGTATCAAACAACACAGATACACACAATCACGAACACGTTTGAAACACAATCTCATCAATCAACACAGATATATGAAAAATTGTAACAACAATGTCAAACATAATGCTCCACATAAGAATAATGTATGTATAACCACATAAAAGACCCAATAATGGGCCATCACACAACAATATATATATATATGTCGACTACGGCTGATCAGGAGGAGCATCACTGCTCCTAGAAAGAAGGTAAGCATACTGCTCTGGTGTAAGAACCACCGACGACAATGAAGGAGGAGGCAATGCAACCGCTGAAGAAGGAGGCAGTATAATCGCTGGAGAAGGAGGCAGTGTAACCGCTGGAGATGGGTGCGTCCGCGTCTCCTCTAGGGCTAGCAGTCTGCCGCTGCATTGCTCCATGCAAGCCGCTATCCTAGTAACGGTGTCGTGAATGGACTCCTGCGTCCCCTATACGTGCCGTACGGTGCGCTCGAGCTCGTCAAAGCGTGCGGTGACCGACGCAGCGTCCCCTTGCGCCTGAGACCCTGGCTGCTCAGAAATCCTCCTCAGCATATCGTCGTACATTTCAGCAACCTGGCGGGCAATGGTATCCTCGACTCGGGACGACTCGGCCTGTGACGGATGTGAATACGCACTGGTAGAGGGAGCCCTAGATGCCTGCGTCGCAACAAATGTGCCGTAGGATCCCATACCGTAGTACATACCCCTCTGAAGACCACCAACAGCGGTCTTCCAGAGCTCGTCCTCCGACTGAGGCAGAGAGGGCTGCGATGTACCAACCCCTCCCTCTGCCGGTACACTAGCACTCGCACGCTCATCACGTAGCCTAACAAACTCTTCCTAGAAATCATTGTGCATCTCTATAAATCAGTACTTACCTAAATTAGCCTAATAAACGTCTAAAGTAATTAATTATTATTAACTATATGGTTATCTGTATATTCTTCAAGTTGTGTTAAAAATTAACGAAATCTAAATTAGTACTTACATAGCTCTGAGTAGCCGGTCGTCGATGAGCTTCCCGTCCTTCCGATGGGTGGCCAGGAAGACGGTCACCATGTTTGCGTCCTCACCCCTCTTTACCTACGTGTTTGTTATATTTTATTCTTTAGTACAATAGAAAATTATATACTCCTACTATCAATAAAACCTTATATTTTACAATAAATTATATACCAGATGACGGAAATGCTCCATCATAGGAATCGATCCACCACACCACTTTCCGGCCCTCATCCTAGCCGCCTTCGCCTTCTCCGACCGCTCTCTGTACCGGGGCTCCTCATACTAAATTAACTATCTTTAGTTACCTTGAAGTGGGCAAACCAGAATGCCTTCCTCTCTTCCGAGGCATCCGAGTAGTTGATCCACGGACCCCCATAGTTGGACCTTAGAAAGGAGCCCAACGCTCTCTGTACCGACGAGGGACGATATCTGTATACAACGATAACCGACGTATTAATAAATATATATCGATATACAGACATGCATAATATATATATATATATATATATATATATAATATATATATATATATATATATATATATATATATATATATATATATATATTCATTTAACTTACTTCGTAGGACCGTCGGCCCAAATCTCCATCATCGTCTCGTCCTGAGGTGCGCATGGAGGGTCGCTCTGTTATGGATCCGCCCGGGCGGGAGTAGGGACTACCTCATCCACCTGCTCCCCACCCGCCATGCTACTGTCAGCGGTAGGAAGGCTAGGGGAAGTAGTATGATCAGCAAGCCTGGAACTGCTCGTCGCAGGTGCACTGCCACCCGGACCTACAACCGTATGGTACAATGGAGTGCTCGGGTCAGACGATGGTCCGGAGCCATCCTCTGGTAACGGAGCTCTCTGTCCACCTAAGGACACGGCTCGTCCTGACCTATCTCCGCGTCGTCCTGAGGTACGTCCGCGTCGTCCTGTCATGCTGATAATAACATATGATTAAAAATATAAATAAATAGAATGATAGTTTAGAAATATCTGCATACATTGGAGTTCATAATTTAAGTTTTCAAAAATCTAAATACTAATAGAAATGATCATAGTTCATAATTTAAGATTACAGAAATATGAATACATTAAAATCATATTTGCTCAATCATCCTCTGAAAATTCATCTTCTTCGTTTGCCTCCTCCTCCTCCTCATCCTCTTCCTCTTCCTCCTCATCGTCACTAGCATCTCCTTCGTCTTCCCCTTCGGATACTTGTACCTCTTCTACACAAGTAGATATTGAATGGAGAACTTCTGCTGAGTCAACATCAACTGTATTTGGTATAAGAGGCAGCTCGTCCTCCTGATAAGCCACTTCGTCGACGTCGTAGGTATTTCTGGCTTTAGTCTTGCATACTGCCCACCAGTTGTACCTCGTTGTTCCCCGTCTAGGATATGTTGTAAAATATACGAGTTTAGCTTGACTTGCTAGGATAAATGGTTCGTATCCTTGGTATCGACGACGGTAGTTAATATCCACAAGACCATGCTTGTCAATTTTCCATCCTTGATCTTGTATGGGATCGAACCAACCAACTTTGAACAACATGATCTTGGCAGGCTCTATGCCATAGTTGTACATCAATTCCACGATCTCCCGTAAGACGCCATAGAAATCATTGCCTGGAGTGACATCCTTGTAGTTTGTAGATTTGATACACAAGCAACTATTTTTTGCGGAATCAAGATCCAGGAAGCTATCTCTGATGAGAGCATTTGTTGACTTGAACGTAAACCCATTCACGCAATAACTTGGCCATATTTTGACGGCATAAATTGGTCCCTTAGCAAGAGTTCTGATAGATTCATTCTCAAGGATGACGTCCGGACGATCGACCTAAACACGAGAAGATACAAAATTTAATGTTAAGTTATTTCTTGTGCAGTTATGAATGGAAGAAGATTCTAACTAGCTTCTTACGTACATATACAGTCAACTAAGACGGGAAATGAAGTCTCATTTCTTCTTCTACTTCTTTATCTACAATGTATGGTCTACTTGACCTCACCTCATCATTAAATTTGCTGAAAACCAATAAATATCGGGATATACTCATTAAATTATAATAACGTAATCAACAAATAGATGACTTGAACGTTGAAAATTTTCACTTACCACTCTAGCTTTTCTACTTCATCCTCCTCGCAGTTGAGTAATATATATAACTGGACAGCCTTTAGTTCCTCATCATTCAAATATCTTTTTTTCAGTTTTCTAGAAGGCTTTCTAAGAGCATTGAAGACTTTCAATAATGCATCATTATATTCTATATCTCCATCGTCGTTCCTCGGAGCTCTTGTTCTATTTGTAGCAATATGAGGCTTGAAATACATTGAACAAAAGTTTGTAATCTCCTCAAGGACATAGGCTTCACAAATAGAACCCTCGATCCGTGCCTTATTTTTTACTTTCCTCTTCAGGTGGTTTAGATGGCGCTCGAACGGGTACATCCACCGATAACCGACGGGCCCACCAACACGTGCCTCATATGAAAGATGAATTGGCAAATGCTCCATAGAGTCAAAGAATCCAGGAGGGAACACCCTCTCAAGCTTACACAATGTTACTGCAATGTCCTTCTCCTGCTTTTCAAGCCGATCGACGAGCAACTTAGTAGAACAAAGATCTCTGAAGAATATGCTAAGCTCTGTCAGTGGATCCCAAATGACCTGAGGTAAGAATTCCCAAAATGCAATCGGGATTAACCTCTCCATAAAAATGTGACAGTCGTGGCTCTTCATACCCTGTAGTTTGTTCTCCTTCGGGTCAACATATCTTCTCAAATTCGATACATACCCGTCTGGAAATTTTAGGCCCTGGATCCAACTACAAAGTTTACCTTTGTCCTCCTTGTCCAGTGAGAAAATGGCCCTGGGCTGCTTATACTTTCCACTGCCTTCCTTTATCAAATGCAACTCTGGACGTCTGCATATTTCTTCTAAGTCCAACCTGGCCTTGGGCTTGTCTTTCGTCTTCCCCTTTACGTCCATCACAGTATTTATTATATTGTCAAATACATTCTTCTCGATATGCATGACATCCAGGTTATGTCTGAGCAGATGGTCACTCCAATATGGTAGGTCCCAGAATATACTCCTCTTCGTCCAGTTGTGAGCGCGGCCAAATCCATCACACTTGTACCCCGTTGTAGGCTCTTCAATAGCACTTGACAATTCTTTAACTTCTTCCCATATCGTGTCCCCGGACCACCGTGGCGGTGGACTGGACTTCTCTACCACGCCAGCACGAAAAGCATTCCTGTTCCTCCGGTACGGATGATCCTTTGGCAGGAACTATCGATGCCAATCAAAGAAGCACGGTTTTCCTCCGTGTTTCAAATGGAAAGCCTTAGTACGATCCATGCAATACGGACATGCGAGACGACCATGGGTGCTCCAACCCGATAACATTCCATAGGCCGGGAAATCATTGATGGTCCACATTAGTGCGGCCCTCATCTGAAAGTTCTGTTTTCTGGAAACATCATACGTTGTTGCACCTACTTCCCACAACTGATTCAGCTCATCTACCAAGGACTGTAAATACACATCGATGTTCCTCTTCAGGTTCTTCAGACCTTGAATAATAACAGTTAGGAACATGTAAGGAGTCTTCATACACATCCAAGGCGGCAAGTTGTACGGAGTAACAATCACAGGCCAACAAGAATATTGTGAGCCCGAAAGTCCAAATGGGGTAAAACTGTCGGAGGAAAGCCCCAATCTGACATTACGCAACTCCGAAGCAAAATCGAGATACACTCGATCAAAGTGCTTCCATGCTTCCCCGTCGGATGGATGATCCAGTACTCCATCTATTTGTTTCCGCTTGTGCCAACTTATATTATCAGCTGTCTCCTTTGCCAAAAACAACCTCTGTAACCGCGTCGTCAAAGGCAAATAGTACATCGAATCTGTTGGCTTGCGTGCACCAGAAGTCCTTGTTGTACTAGTTTCCTTAAAGCGATCGACACCACAAAATCTGCAGGCGTCTTCATCCTTGTCGTCCTTATAGTACAACATGCACCCGTTGTGACATGCATCAATTTTTTCATACCCCATCCAGAGCGATCTCACCATTCTCTTGGATCGGTAGAAGTCTTTAGGTAACTTGCCACCCTCCGGCAATATATCTTTAATTAACTCCAGGATTCGGTTGTAGCATTCTTGAGACATGTTAAAATTTGATTTTATGGTCAACAATCTTGTAATCACCTCCAACGGTGAATGGTCATCACAAACAGGATATAAAGGAGTCCTTGCATTCTCCAGCAACTCCATTAACTTTGCAGCATCGGCATTCGGTGCCTCCTCAGCTGCATATTGAATGTTCGGATCGAAACTAGGCCCCGCAGCATCGAAAACCATATTCGTCTACCCTTGGTCGTAATCAGCATGCTCGTGGACATCTACATAAGGCTCCTGCTCGGAGGCTAAAGGCACAAGTTCTCCGTGTGCGGTCCACTGATAATAATTTGGCATGAAACCCCTCGAATACAAATGATATGTCACATCCACTTTCGAATGATATTTCTAGTTGCGACATCTCACACATGGACTCTTAATTCTTGTACGGTCCATGTACTGAGGGAACGCCATAGCAAACTACAGGAACTGTTGCACATCCTGTATAAATTCATGTCATCGGGATGATGATTAAATACATCCACAAACGGTTCCGCAGATAGTAATTCATATCCATTTTAAGATAATTCTGTAAAGATTGACACAGATAATAATTCATCAGGATGACGATTGTACATCCACAAACGGTTCCGCAGATAGTAATTCATATCCATTTTAAGATAATTACTGCAGAAAGTGAAGACAGACATGAACTGACGTACGAAAGTAACGATTGTACGACCACAAGTTTTATGTTCTTCAACGATATATTTCACATGGTTCTTATCAAATCTAGTATCTGAAGGATGTAACAGAATCAAGATGAACCCACATAATGTAATACTAAGACATTATCTACTACTAAAAGATGTAGTGATAGGTTGTCGTATCATCATTGCCGAGCGATGGGGGTTGGAGGATAGTCAACTTTATCTACGGCTATATAGTTTCTGCCTCACCAGTCGAATGGCTGCAGGGACTATGTCCTGATCATGATGTTGTACCGTATATTAATGCAAAGTCCTTATAGCAAATGTCGTACATAGATTTCTGCCTCACCAGTCGAATGGCTGCAGGGACAGTGTCTAGCTGATATAATACCATGGAGTTGGGTCCCTACCTCTCCAGCTATAACTTAATTCAATGCAAAGTAGGGGGAACTTGAACTAACCAAGTAAGGGACTGACAAGGTTGAACATAGATGAAACTAAACTGGAACATGGGACTAGTCACTGAACATTTAAAATATGACTAGATCCTATACTACCTGGGAACTGAAGAAGAAGTTTTGGACTGTACAAGATATAAAGGTTTGAACATATAAAACAGGGACTGACACAAAGGATAACAAGACTAGACATGTAATTAATATAGCGCCTGATACATTACTAGTGGACTGAACAAATAGTGCAACTAAGGACTGAACAATGGGCTAACTGCTAACCCCAATACCTTTGTCCATTGATACCTCACTGCTGAACAATGTAATTAATGTAGCGACTGATACATTACCAGTGGACTGAACAAATAGTCACACTGCTGCCAAGGGCCAACTATGCATATGCATGGAATCTCTGATACTATAGGCTATGGACTGAACAATAGTCTAAGGTAATCTCTTCATCCCTTCTAACTGATAATGATTTAATCAAAAAGGTTGATACATGGGGCATAGAGGATTGCATAATAAATACAAACCTCTCCTTTACTGATACCAAAATGAAAGGATGAACCAAGGTAGCCTACAACTCGAGCCTAACCCAACTGAATAATGTGGTTGCTAAGACCTCCCTTAGGACTGAACCAAATTAAGCAGGGACTGGACACCTAATGTAATGAAGACTGATACTTAAGAGAGGATATGGACTATAGTTCAAAGGGACTGCTGTGGATCTAAAACTGATACCAAACTAAACAAGGACTAATACATGTAAACCCTTACAAACTCCCATGCTATCAAAGCGTTTACTATAGATATTACATGGGGACCCATGCATTTGATATCAAGCTTCAAACAACAAAATATATAAAATACAATGTCTGATACATTCAAGCAAATCCATTCTCTTCATCTACTTAATTGACACCCACACACCCAAATAACTCCAAGTCAGTACCTTGGGTAACCCCAAATAAACAAATCCCCCTCTCAAAGCCTCGGTCTCACCATAACTGAGGATGAAAGCAAGTACCATTAAAGCAACCTGAGGAGCAGGCCATCCCTTCCCTTCCCTTCCCTAGTAGTGCCCTATAGAAACAGAGAGAGAGAGAGAGGAGAGAGAGAGAGAGGACGAGAGAGATGGTGGGGGCTACCTAAGGAGAATGCCAGAGGAGGGTGCGTGGAGGAGGAGGCCGGAGGAGGGTACGAACGCCGGAGGAGGGTGCGAGGAGGAGGAGCGCCGGAGGAGGAGAAAAATTTTTGGGGGGAAAAAAATTTCGGTCGCGAATAGAAAAGAAACCCTCGGGTCCATGTCCCTATATGAAACATTTAGCGACGTCCGTCGCTAAACGTCGCTAACTATTAATATACTGCGACGTCAAATAACAGTCGTCGCTACGCGTCGCTATGTTAAAATAATTAGCCACGTGTAGCGACGAAATTGCGACGCAGGTTCCCATTTAATATACTAATATCGCTATTCGTCGCTAGTAGTCGCCACCAGCGATGGATAGCGACGTCATATTTACACGTCACTAAATTTCCAAAAATTAGCGACGTCCTCCCATGGAGTCGCTAAATTCGTCGCAATTTTGCCATATTTTGGTAGTGAATGGAGTGACTCAGGTGGTGAGGATCTCCTAAACGTAAAATACAGACTAGATAAGGTCTTGGGCTTGGAAGAGCAACTACTTCAGGACCAGGCCAGAATTAACTTGGTCAAGGATGGTGACCGAAACTCCTTCCTTTTCCATGTTATTATTAAAGAGCGGGCAAAATCGAACAGAATATGTCTGTTTGATCAGGATGGGGCCATGGTGGAGGATCAGATCTTTATAAATATGGCTATTCTCCATTTCTTTAAGTTTTTCGAAGCCGTGCCGGCCACAGACCCGGATAACTTCATCGACGGCATCCCAAACCTTATCTCAGATGAGCAGAATCTAGAGTTGACAGCGATCCCCCAGGAAGACGAAGTTGAGAATGCGATCAAATTGCTTAATGCACAGGGAGCCCCGGGACCCGATGGTTTCACTGGAGTTTTCTATTCCAGGTGTTGGAATATCATTAAACATGACCTGATGGCTGCTGTCACGGACTTCTTTTTAGGATTCCAACTCCCTAAAGGCATCATTGCGACGAACTTGGTTCTTATGCCTAAGACTTCCAGACCCACGGACATCCAGCATTTCAGACCCATCAGCCTAAGCAACTTGTTCCATAAAATTATCTTAAAAATCTTGGCGGACAGGCTCGCTGGCATCCTCCCATACATTATCTCTAGGGAGCAATCGGGGATCGTTAGAGGCTACAGCATTCATGAGAATATTAGCATGGCACACGATGTTATTGGGACCATTGACAACAACATCACAGGTGGCAATGTGGCGATAAAGCTGGACATGTTGAAAGCTTACGACAGGGTCAACTGGTGGTTCCTCATCCGGGTTTTGTGCCATTTTGGCTTCAGCCAAAAATGGATCGACCTTATATTCAGAAATATCTCTAATTGCTGGTACTCGATCTCCATCAACCGAATAATATGAGGCTTTTTCCACTCGGCTAGAGGCCTAAGACAGGGGGATCTGATCTCTCCCGCCTTATTTATCATAGCCCATGACGCCCTCAGCAGAAAAATTTCAAAACTAAGTCTCCACGGCCACATTAAGTACTTTTTGGCCGTAGAAATAGCCTTCCCATATCAAACCTCTTCTATGCGGACGACAACCTCATATTCCTCAACGGGGGTAATGTTAGTGTGGACAACCTTTTGAAGATGTTACAGGACTACTCTCAGACATCGGGACAGGTGATCAATATGGGTAAGTCCGCTTTGATTGCCTCCCAAAAGGATCACATCTCTCTTCGGGCTGAGGAGATTGCTGTGAGTACTGGTTTTACGATCACGCATCTCCCCATCCAATATTTAGGGGTGCTACTGTTCAAAGGAAGGGCAAAACCTGAATACTTCTTTGAGATGGCTGAGAAATTTAAGAAAATGATCTCGGGATGAAGATGGAGACTTCTCTCGTTTGGGGGCAAGATTACCCTCCTCAAGAGGGTGATTACTGCCCTCCCTATCCACTCTCTGTCAGTGATTAAAGCCCCCAAAATACTTCTCCAGAAATTAGAGAAACTGATGGCCACCTTCCTCTGGAACTCTAAAGATCAACACCGGACCAAATGGATCTCTTGAAGCAATGTGTATCGACCGATGGATGAAGGGGGTCTGGGCATAAGATTCCTTGACCAGGTGACGACTGTTCTCCATGCAAAAAGGTGATGGGCATTAATTAATGGTGAGTCGGTGTGGGCCCAGTACATGGTCCGGAAGTATGGGGACCCTACCACTCCCAGTTATTCCCTCCCTTACTCCCCCTCCCCGCTATGGCGATCTATGATGAAGATATTTCACAATGTCTACTGCAACTGCCAATGGGTTCTGGGCCGTGGCAATATCCCTATTTGGGGCCAGAACTGGTGTGGTACCCCTCTCCCCAAACCTCGCGAGTTCATCTATACTCCCTCCGTCCGTCAGGTGGTGGCCTCCCCGATGGTCCGTATATCCCTGGATGAGGAGGTCAACATTCGTAATTTTCTACCTGTGGAAGCTAATGCCGTGTTGGACGACATTACCCTTAACAATGAGAAGGACAAGATAGTCTGGGTTCTTGACCAACACGGAGAATTTCCTACTAAATCTTACTGGGAGCATCATCGTAGGAGACACCCGATCGAAACCTGGAGCAGCTTCTGCTGGAACAAGTATATCCAGCCTCGCATTGGCGCCTTCCTCTGGCGTCTTCGAAGGAACGCCATTCCGGTTGAGGCAGACTTCTTTCCATGGGAATCAACATTGCTTCAAGATGCGTGTGCTGCACTAACCCGGACACTAAAATAAATGACCTCTCTTTGTTTTGGGCAAGACGGCTCCACTTCGCTACCAATTTCTACCTCCCCACCTACTACTCCACTGTCGATCAACTTGCTCAGGTATGGCTTCATAACTCCTCTCTCTTCTCTCTCCCCTCCTCGGCGGACATCAGCAGGAACATTATCTTCGTTTCCTGCTTATGGAAAATCTGGAAGGAAAGGAACTCCATTAAGTTTGGCGACGGGACTGGAAACTACCAGGAGATCATCCGTCAAGTTACCTCGCATCTGCAACATACCTTCTCTGCTCATAATCTAGGGACGGACGTGTTGGGGCGTATCAGCACGAATACGAGAGACGTCCACTCGGGGATCTCTGCTCGATGGGTGGCACCGGGGTGGGTAAGAAGCTGAGCATTGCGGCAAAGATAGGGGAAGTCCCAGGTCTGGCGTGTGGGGGTGTCATCAGAGACAACCTCGGCAAAATGATCTATGCCTTCTCCATGTTCAAAGCGGATACTACTAGCCCTCTACCGGAACTTAACGTCCTTCTCCTGGCGTTACATTGGTGTCACTCCCAGAATATCCAGTACAATGAAATTGAAAGCTCGTCCATCCATCTTACCAACATCATTGCCAAAAAAGCTGAACCTCCCTGGACTTTCAGAAACAAGACCCGCAAAATCCAACAAATTCTCAACCAGGCTATCGACATTAACCACATCACTTCTAGTGCAAATGGCGTGGCGAAAGCTCTGGCGTCTCTAGCTCGGGATCCCAGTCGTGACCAGATCTTCTTCCACACCTCCGAACTTCCAACGGTGACCAGCAACACACTGCTTAACGACCTCTCGGGTCCTTAGGGGGCCCTTTTCTTCTATTTTATTTCTCACTTTTGTATACCCCCGGTAACTCCGGGGTGGATAGTTTGAATTTTTCTTTGGTTACCCCGGTCTCCCCGGGGATGGTAGTTTTACTTTGGTATGCCAGGGCTAAGGCCTGGCACGTATACTTTTGTAGGTCGTCGGGCAATCTCCCGACGCCTTCTTTGAGCTTAGGCTCCCCCGTATAGCAATAAAGTCCTCTGTTTTCAAAAAAAAAAAAAGTTATTTAGTAATAGAGTCTCAGGCACGTTCTAGTACATTGCAAGTCGAGCTCTGGCTCGGCATTGAGATAAAATAAAGAAAAGGCATAATTACAAAAATAGACGAAAATTATTTTGAAAAAAAAATGTAAAATAAGACATTGCCAATAGCTATACTAAATAGATAACAAAAAAACAATTCACCCGAATAATATTGTAAAACGAATAATTAAGAAAATTTCAAAAAAAAAAGTCAACAAATATATTCCGAATAGTTTTAAGGCTGTGAAATTTGAATGTCACTATTTGTACTTTAATATGTTTCACAAGCTCCGGTAACTAGGTCTTCTTAATCTTCAATTCTCCTTCTTCGTCAACGGATTTTCTTTATCGTCACCTTACCCGACCTTAATAATAATAATAATAAAAATAATAATAATAATAATAATAATAATAATAATAATAATAATAATAAGAAGTTATGTTAGGTTTGTAGCCAATCTAATTCGTGTAGGAACTTGGGCAGATCACCCAAATCTTTGACTTGAGCCGTCTTGGTTTTAAATAATTTCATTATTCCAATTATAATGGTGGTAAATGGGTCCTTAAACCCATTTATTATTACTAATTTTGGTTTAAGTTACAAGTTTGAGCTAAGATTATTAAGATCAATCTACATCTAAAAGGGGTTGACTGAATGTGTTTGGTCAGCTGCAACCAAACTGAATGGAAAGTATATTTTTTTTCTTTCATCTATTTTTAGTTGAACAAATCAAATAAATCGAAAACCGAACTAGTTATCCATTAAACAATATAAATAGTTTAATTGAATAATTCAATAATCCTATTAATTATAGAGGTTCGGTTAAGATTCGGTTACCGTTAATTTTGATTTGTTTTTATTTTAGTTTTTAAAAATTATTTCGATTCCATTGAAATCGAATATCCTAACGCTCACCATTAATAGAAACTGGTGAGAATTAATACAGTAGGTTAATGGAAAGGTCTTAGATTGGAGTTCAGACCTAAAAAAAAAAAGAAGGGGCACATCAACTCAGACCTAAAAAAAGTAGGGGGGAAATCAACTCAAACCACCAATAACATCTTATCAATTAGAAAAGTTAGTTACGATAAATTGAAAAAAAAAATACTTCCAATTCCAAATGATACCTAAGTATGTCAATACTAATTGCTTGACAATTAACCAATACATCGATTTCTAACCCTCTCAAGCTTGGCATGGATTCTCTCTGCCAATTTGGTGACGATGTGATTCAAAAAAAATTTTTTGGTGACGATGATTATGTTCACATACATGTTTGGCGAAAACTTCTCTAGAGCAATGTTTTAAAAATCGGACCAATGATCGAACCGAATTTTTTTGGCATAGGTCGGACCTAGATTCAATCGGAGTTCAATTGGAGTTCAATAGACTTGGTTTGGTTTGATTCAAATAGGTAAAATATCCATATTTACTTCTTGGTTTAATTTGTTTTGGACACAACTATGTTGGTTTAGTTTAATTTTACAACTATAAGGTCGATTAAAACCAAATCAAGAATAAAATGGTCCAAATTTCACATGATAATTTATTTTAAATTTTTTTATTAAAAAAAAATCAAAATTGGTCGGTTCAAATGTGAGCCGGTTCGGCCGGTTTACCGGTTGAACCCGATTTTGACAAAAAAAACCGATGGTTCTTTAAAAGATCCCGTTTTAGTCGAACCGGACCAATTTTTTGGCTTAAAACGGTTGGACCCGGTCCAACCGCCGGTCTGGTCCGATTTTTACAACATTGCTCTAGAGGCATAAATAGTATTACCGGTTTGAATTACAGTTACATGCGTCTTATTCGAGATTCAAATGGGTGTTTCTGAAACGCAAGTCTAACTAATATTCTGGAGTCGGATAATATATACATCAACACAATCTGACTCAAGGTTAACAGTATCGGTATGGGAATCGATATCAAACCATTCCTATGAGTATCGGGATAGTCGATATCGACGGTTTTGGATCAGAGTATCGGATTTTGTGGTATCAAAAATCAAGTAACTATTAACAAATTTTTCACATTTTAGAAAGTATATTTTATACATTTAGACATAGTTTTAATTATTTCTAATGTTGTTTCTTAGCAGTTTTGAAATTGAATAAAATAGTAGTCACTATTGGCAACTGGTTTACATACGATAGATAAGTTTTCAATTTTTACATGCTTTTACAACTTTAATATATTCTTACGTCCTTGCTAACTGGTCTTTTTCGTTCAATTTTATTTGTCAAATTGACCGAAAAAAGAGCCCTCCAATGTCAGTATCTGTTAGTACCGGATATCGGCTGGTATGGAATCGGGACATGTCAAACCGTATCGGTATCGGCCATATCGGATCGGTATCGTCTAATACTGCAAACTATGTTCTGAATAATAATAAGAGTCATCACGGTACCAAATCTACATCGTTGTGTCCATATCGTATCATGTTCATGTCATTTTTATCACAAGGTGTCCATGTACTGACACATCTTTTACAAACTAAGACTCAGATTGTCAGTTGTTCATACAACAAGGTTGCAAAGAAAAACTGATGAACGTTAACGTACCATCATCCCTTACTGAAAGAGTGAGCGAGCTCAATATTTCGAAATGAAACAGAACTGAGACCCTTATATGGCATCCCCTCCGGCATGTCTCCGTCTACGTCCCCAGCCCTACTCCTCCACCTCCTACTCCAAATCCGAAAACCCGCAAGCCCGCATCCGCAGGCCAAGACCGCGGCCACTCCGACCGCTACAAGCGCCACTCTTGCTCTCCTCCTGTCGACTCCTCCTCCAGTGCCACTGTTCACAGCATTACCCACCTTGAAGTAACCAACCTTCGCCTCGTCGCCTACCGCTACGACGGTCAGGATCGGATACTCGATCTGGTAGCACTTTCCCGAAGTGTTACTATAGACCGCGCCGCGGCAGGAACAATCGTTCTGGCACGACCCCTCGCACCCTTCCAACGAGCTCACCTTCTCGAACGCGGTCAAGTACTCTTTATTGGCCAGCTCCACGCCGGTCCTCCTCAAGACCCAGTAGCCGCTGGCCCCGCACGTGTCGCCCGAGTCCGGTATCGGGAAGCAGCCGTTGCCTTCCCACGCCGTCCGGTTGTCCAAGCACTCGCACCGTGCGGCCCCGCCGTCCGCGCGGCAGAGGCCGTACGCCCCGCACGCGGACGGGAGGCCGCACGGGGCGGACACCGCCGTGAACTCGGAGACCCAGCCCGACCCTTCGGTGGAGGAGTAGTAGTACTCCCGCAGGTTGCCGTCGGGTTCGAGGGTGAGGCGGCGGAGGCTCCTGGGAGTCCCGGAGTTGAAGCTGTCGAAGGAGATCACGTCGAGGGGAGCCTGCTCGGTCTGGTAGAGGCCGAGGAACCCCGTCGGGTCGAGCCTCGCGTAGACGGGTCCTCCGCCTTCGACTATCTGGGCCTTCGTCTCCAGAGCCGTGTGCTTCCAGTACACCGCCTTGGGGCTGTCGGCTAGGCTCAGCGCGAGGAAGTTGCTGCCTAGCTTCATCGAGTACTGCTGGTTGCTCGAGACGAGAGTAGATTTCGACGTGAAGTTCTGGTCCTGGACGATGGAGTCGCTAGGGAAGTCGAAGCTCTGCCAGACGACTCTCGAGCTGCTGACAATCTGGAGGTTGGAGGAAGGAAGGAGGGAGAGCCGGTCTCCGTTGTCGGCTCCGGTAGACCAAGAGAGCGAGTTGAGCTTGTCGACGAGGACGAGGCTGCCATTGAAGAGGAGGGAGGTGGTGGATAACCACGAGAAGGGCTCGGACGGCGCGGCGCGCCAGAGGGGGAACGAGGAAGGGACGTGGACCACCGCGAGGTCGAGATTAGACGAGCCGACGCGGAGGAAGCCCAAGGAGAAGTTGGAGGTGGCGTCGGAGAGGAGCGGCTGGAATTGGAGAGGAGAAGAAGAAGAAGCGTCGGGCGTGGCAGAGAAGCCTCTCTGCATATGATCAATAGCAAAAGAGGGTACTGTGGTCTGCATGGAGAAGAAGAGGAGGAAGAGAAGAAGAAGGGAGAGCAATGCCAATGCCATGTTGATAGTGGTGAGAGCTATCAATGTATGTATGCAGCAATAGAAAACACAAAAAACAAAGAGATGTATATGATATACGATTGGACAAAAATAGACATGGGAATGGGAGATGGGGATGGTAGTTGAATTGGGAAAGGTCAAATGTTGCATGAACTTTTTAAATTTTGTTTTTTATGGTGTGCGACGTAAAGTTTGAAATTTTTTGTGCAAATTGTATTATAGATATCCAAGGTAACGATCGAAGTTCTTTATACACACTGCATTATATATTTTTAAAATTTATTGTCTTTCAACTCCTATTATAAATAAAAAATATAGGATGTTGTTATTAGCACTCCTAAAATATTATTCGGTATTCTTTTTTAATTTTTTAACATTCAAATTTTAAATTTGTTCATGCATTAACATTATTAATATTCTTAAAATGTCATCCTACACTCCTCCCTCCATTCATACACAAATTAATGTCATATTTAATGCGGGATAGATTTGAAATTCAAATTTTAAAAAAATTAAAGAAGAGTGTTGAATGACATTTTAGGAGTGCTAATAACAGCACCCAAAAAATAATATCTCTATGATTTAATAATTTTTTTGCATTCAATAAAGATTTTTATGCCTCTCCCGACCACGAAGGCCACTCCGATTTGGCAACTTCTTTGGATTATAGATATGGAGCAATGTTATCAAATCCATGAGTATAGATAGTGGACTGCTTGTCTGTCATATTACAATAATACAACTATACATTATTTTTTAAGATTTTTTTGTTTGTTTTCTATATTGCTGTAATAAGCATCTGGTTAATTAAAATAATGGCCGGCTAGGTCCACAAGAAAACAAAAATACAAGTGGTGGTTAACTATACATGTGGTATTGTGTGAGAATACCAAATATAAAAGTTTATTTCTTTAACACGGTTGACGACAATTGCTTATTGTTATTAAAGTAAAGTTAATAATTGTTTATTGTTATATAAGCAAAAACATGGTCCCTTTCTTTTCACCTTATATGTAAAAGTAAATTATTTGATATTGTAACATATATGTCGAATTCCAAGCCCTACATGTCGAACTCCAATACCAGAAGTCCGTGCAGGTCGAGCCAACCAATTTCCCTCACGGGTACTGACGAATGGAGTCGTTGGGTATCAGTGATCCGATTATGGCGAGATTTAGGACCCTGGACTGTAATGCCCCAGAACCAGAATACCGGAGAGCGGGGGCGTACATAGCCAGCTACGTATATTGAAGTGCAACCCACCTCGCTATACGGTCACGACTGTCTAGATACATGAGGGTTTAACTACAATCCATCAGTCTCCTAAGGTCATGAACAAGCCTAGTGTCTCAATCACAAGCAAGTAGTAGCAGTCACAAGATATTAGAACATCAAATATACAATAGTAAGGCGTCCCATACATTACATATTGGATGATCATGAAGCTAGTCGTACAAAAAGTGAAGACTAGCAAGAGTTTAGTCATACATGATCAACCCTAGGATTTGTCAATCATGTTATAGCCCGTAGGCAGACAGTAAATAAAGGTGCAACCGAGCTAACACGTGCTCGTCGGCTAAACGCCTCAAAAGAATAATTTACAATGAAGTGGGAGAAAAAAAGAATCCCACTAGTTGCCAGGGTTACGCCTGGTGGCCACCATCTGGCTGGAAGGTAGGTAGAACCTCTGGAGCTGCTCCGATATCTGGCAACACAAAACCAGCTGGATCAGACCCCAGAAAGAGCAAGTGCCACAAAGGAGGCTTCACTTAGGAACTAAAACCAGCATACCACAATAGAGTGTTAAAGATAAATAATAAATAAAGAACTGATAATAATAGAGATAACAACAGTAAACTGAGTATGGAGAAAACCATTCAAGTAGCCAGGTCACAACCCTTAAACCAAACAATGACCGGGGTTGCAGCCCTTCACCTGAATAGAAACCCGTCTCAAATACTATTGTAAGTAAAACATGATTAGTCTTGGCATAGGGTAAAATAAAATAATAAACGAAGAGAGGATAAGGAACTGCTCCGGAAGCCAGGTTACAACTCTTAAACCAAATAAGGACCGGAGTTGTAACCCTTCGCCTGAACAGAACCTTGCCCCTGATCTTTATTGTTAAGGCAATCATAGGTAACCATGTCATGTCATATTCTTGTAAAATAGGACGAGCATGACACGGGATGCAAATAGGACAATAACGAGAAGAAGACAGAGAACTACTCTGGGAGCCAGATTACAACTCTTAAACCAAACAAGGACCGGAGTTGTAACCCTTCGCCTGAACAGAACTGGCCCCTGATCATTATTGTCAAGGTAAGCATAAATAGTCATGGTATTAAGGTGAGGTAAAACATGACGAACGTGGCATGGGGTTGCGATAAGACAATAAACGAAGAGAGGACACAGAACTGCTCCGGGAGCCAGGTTACAACCCTTAAACCAAACAAGGACCAGGGTTGTAACCCTTTGCCTGAACAGAACTGGACTCCCGATCGTTATTGTTAAGGCAAGCATAAATAATCCCGTCATGTCATAATCTAGCACAGGATCAGGATAAGACTATGCTGGAATAAACTCCAATCAATCAATCACGGCCAAGCAATGAGTACGGCTTGATACTTTTAACTAACTAGGGTTATCGCATGCCTAGTTACTAGCAAGATGCAATGAGATTATCCCAACAGCCACAAGCCCTGCAGACCATCCGGTTATCCAGGTCGAATGTCCGTTTATTAATGGTGCACCACATGACTGTGTGCTGGAAATGTGCCCTACTCGTCGGTAGGCTACAAGTCCACTTAATGCGCCTAGATAACGGGATTGCCTGTAGCTGGGGATCTCTTCATGTCTAGTGAATTATTTTAGTTTATTAGCCTTAGTTAATTTCAGCAGGTATCCCTGACCGTGGTACTCAGGGATCCCTATCCTAGACATGATGCAAGACAGTACCGGTTTATATGTACAAACACAATCGTCCACGGTGTCCAGGTTAATCATTCTTGTCAGGTTGTGTCATGTCGTGTTAGCCATCGCAACAGCAATTAGAGATAATCTTGCCAGGTATACTTGTCATACCATAGCATGTTCAATTATCATTTCCAAATATATTAAATAAATTCGTGATTATCAAGTTCATGACAAAAGGCGTAAGGATATAAAATGGGCGTAAAATATATATAAAAGGTAAAGGTGTACGCCATAGGAACTCAAGTTTCTACGCGCGTACCACCGATTACGCTAGTGAAACTTTACGCGTGAGCTTTACGCTAGCAAGCTCTACGCGAGCAAGGGAGCATACGGCTTAGATTTACGCTAGCCAGGCTTTACGCTAGCAAGATTATACGCGAGTAAAACTTTACGCGCGCGAACCCTCGAGCAGATTTTATGCGAGTAAAACTTTACGCGAGGAAAACTCGAGCAACTTTACGCTCGTAAAGGTCTGCTCGAGCTAGGGATTTTACGCGAGCTTGATTTTACGCGAGCGGGAGAGTCCCGAGCGTAAAATTGAACAGCTCAGCGTAAAACGAAGTACGCTGGCACGCGATGCGTGTGCGTAAATGGAAACCACGCTAACACGTTAAGACGTGAGCGTAAAAGCTGAATACTACGCTGGCACGCAATGCGTGTGCGTAAAAGGGAACTACGCTAACACGTTAAGACGTGAGAGTAAAAGCTGAATACTACGCTGGTACGCAATGCGTGTGCGTAAAAGGGAACTACGCTAACACGTTAAGACGTGAGCGTAAAAGTTGAATACTACGCTGGCACGCAATGCGTGTACGTAAAAGGGAACTACGCTAACACGTTAAGACGTGAGCGTAAAAGCTGAATACTACGCTGGCACGCAATGCGTGGGCGGTAAAACTATATCTTCTCCACATGGTCAATACAACCATACGTAAAAAAAGCTCAGGAACTCCATCTCGGCCAGGACTTGGTAAAATTCGGCCATCCCAAAACCAAACTTGTGCAAAATCAAGAGGCCTACCACATGGAACTCTTAGTTTTTGAAAACAAGCTATTTTAGTAGATCAAAACCAAGAGGATCGAAAATACTAGAACTTAGATCTACGTAGAATGAGCCATGGAATTTGAAAACACTAAGTACTAAAGAGGCTTAAGATCTTGAGGAGAAGAAAATGGAACAACAAAATGGGAGTTCCTTCGTGAAGCAAGTTACACTTGCCTAGCTCTCTATCTGGTAGGTGAGGAAGTGTTGGTGGAGAAGAAAAGTAAACGAAGAAGAGTAATGAAGAGAGAGAGAGTTGGGCGGCTTATAAAGGAAGGAGTGGGGTGGTAGGTAGGAGTTGGTTCGGTCCATACGGACCCAAGCAAACCGAACCAAGCCAACCAAACCGAACCAAAGAAACATGCAATATACGTACATGTATACCAGAATACGTAGTACGAACCACAGGCCTTACAACTCTACCCACCTTAAAAGAATTCCGTCCTCGAAATTTAATCAAGAGGCTAGAGATACAAGGACATGCTATATTAATCACAGGCAAGCTATACTAGTCAAGCAATCAAGCAATTATTTATGTAAGTAAGGAATCGAAGGCATGAGGCATAAGAAAGATATTATACCTCACGAGTCAAACAGGTCGGGATATCGTGATCGGATATCATCCTCACGCTCCCACGTTGACTCACCCAAAGAGTGATAACCCCAAGCAATACGGACTAACTTGATAGTCTTGTTCTTGAGTATCTTCTCTTTTCGGTCCAATATGGATACGGGCCTCTCCTCATACGAAAGGTTGGTACCAACAACCAATTCTGAATGATCAAGGACATGACTCGGATCCGGGATGTACCGTCGTAGTTAGGATACATGGAACACGTCACGTACCTCGCTTAGCGACGGCGGAAGAGCGAGACGATATGACACATCTCCTACTCGCTCCAGGATATCTAACGGCCCTATATACCTAGGACTAAGCTTTCCTCGTATGCCGAAACGAATGACGCCACGGTTAGGCAAAATCCTCAGGAATACATGGTCGCCGACAGAAAACTCAAGAGGGCGCCGATAAGAATCGGCCCAATGACGCTGGTGATCTTGAGCAACGCGAAGATGATCCCGGACTCTCCTGACCACTTCGATTGTCTGGACAATAAGTTCCGGACCGAGCATCTGCCTTTCTCCAATATCGTCCCATGCTAGCGGGGATCGGCACTTCTTACCATATAGTGCCTCGAACGGTGCCATCTGGATACTGGCCTGGAAACTATTGTTGTACGAGAACTCCACCAGGTGCAGGTGATCTTTCCACGAACCACCAAAGTCGAGTGTACATGATCGTAACATATCTTCAAGTATCTGGATCGTACGTTCTGACTGGTCATCTGTCTGCGGGTGATAGGCTAAACTGAACTGGAGACGGGTTCCCAAACTCTCTTGTAAGCTACGCCAAAAGTGCGACGTAAATCTGAAATCTCGATCCGAGGTGATACTGACTGGTACTCCATGCATCCTGACTATCAACCTGAGGTACATCTCTGCTAGCTGAGTCGTCGACTGACCTATTCTGAACGGAAGAAAGTGAGCCACCTTCGTGAGCCGGTCAACTATAACCCAGATAGCATCTCTACCAGCTGGGGATCTAGGTAATCCAGTCACGAAATCCATAGTTATATGCTCCCACTTCTATTCTGGAATCGGCAAAGGCTGAAGAAGTCCAGCTGGATGTTCAGCCTTGACTTGTTGGCAAACCAAACACCGAGAAACAAATCGGGCTATCTCCCGCTTCATGCCATTCCACCAAAAGTGCTGTCGGATGTCACGATACATCTTCGTACCACCAGGATGAATGGAATACTGTGAACTATGAGCTTCTGCCATGATCTCTTGTCTGATATCTCCACTGGGTACACAAAGACGCTTACCATGTCGAAGTGTACCATCATCAGGAATGCATAACTCTGGTCTACGTCCTACCTCACACTCTGCTCTGAGTCGCTGGAGCTTGGAATCTGCTGACTGCGCCATCCGGATCCTCTCGACTATAGTGGACTGAACTTGCATGCTGGCCATCAATGCCGCATTGGTAGGAAGGAAAACTTCTATGCCCATCCTCTGAAGATCCGCTAACAACTCTGGTTGCGCTGTTAGAAGATAAACTTCGGCTCTCCTGCTCAATGCATCTGCTACGACATTGGCCCTTTCCTGGATGATACTACAAATTGACATCATAATCCACAAGAAGCTCACTACAACAAAAAACCCTTTTAATAACGGCTAAAAAGTGTCATTAATGACGTACCATGACGCTTTTTTTCACAGCAACCGTCATGAAAATGGGTGTTATAAATGTTTTTTAAAAGCGTCATAAAATAACCGTCATGAATATGATGAGTTTCTGCTACACTTATTTTCAGCGTAGTTTGAAAGTGTTATGAATAGATAATCTGTATAGACTCAATTCAGCACATTTATAACGCTTAATTCTGCATATTTATATATTACTTTCCAAAAAATTATAGAACAATGCTCAATGTTGCTCAATTCAATTTCAAAACATTCATTTTGGACCATATTCACAAGAAAACATCTAAATGTTATAGAGTACCATTTAATCCAATTACAAATATATACATAATATATATCACCATCTTCATTACATTTTTTTTCAAAATAGGACATCCAAATACATATATTTACAACTACTACTAGTAAGTAGACCCTCAAAACTATTAGTACATTGGCTTCAACTTTGAGCACATCAAAACTGTCGGCATCACGTAGCAAAACCCAGAAAAAGATTAAAAAAAACTTAGTTTGAATTAGAGGATAACTAAGCTAGTTTGATCAAAATACAACACGGTTGGCTCAGAGTGCATAGTAAAACTGCAGGAGCAAAGCTGCCATATAAAACCAAGTTAACCGCACCTGCAAATTGTAGACACAGTCCATAAAATGACCAAAGTAAGGTAAAAAAATAGTAGGATCAAAATACATAAGGTCGGCTCATAGTGCATAGTAGAACTACAGAAAATGCCATGTAAAAACAAGTTACCTGCACCTGCAAATTGGAAAAACCGTCGAGAAAATGACCAAAGTATGGTAAAAAATAGCAGGATCAAAATACATAAGGTTGGCTCAGAGTGCATAGTAGAACTGCAGGAACAAAACTGCCATGTAAAAACAAGTTAACCACAACTGCAAATTGTAAAAACAGTCAAGAAAATGACCAAAGAAAGGTAAAAAATAGCAGTATCAAAATACATAAGGTTGGCTCATAGTGCATAGTAGAACTGCAAGGACAGATTTTTTCAAAACCATAATTCATTGTAATGGAAGTCACAAAACCATCTCCAAATTGTATCTCATCATTGCCAATATATAAATTTTTTGGTAGGAACACAATAAAGTTGTAGGTATGTAGACAATAGAATAGAAAAAAATTGTTTGCAGTGAAATATGGGTTGTGAATTTGGTTTTCCAATTGAAACATGCCCTGTTCCTTATATTTCAGCTAAGGTAAATATCTGGAAAGTATGGGTTTGGGAAAAACTCTACTGTCCTATCCACTCCCTGTCTCCATGTAGCAGCAACAATATTATCACTTCATAATAAAAGAAAAGAATTCAAGTTAGTCACATTTTTGTATCATAATTCAAATGTAGCAGCGGGACTAGCAGCAGGAAAAACTGGAAGGAAAAACACCACATTGATGAGGCCATGAATCTGTTGGACACTCTATCATGTCAGAAGGAAAAACTGGAAGCTACGACCTTCAATATTTTAATTGAAGGAATGTTTCAAGTTGGTAAGGTTAATACAATAAAGGATCTCTTTAACTCTATTCTTGCAAATGACAGTGTCACCAGATGTTGCAACATACACTATAATGATGAACGGCCTTATTAAAGAAGGGTTGTTGGATGAGTTTGATGAGTTGTTTTTGCCAGTGAAGAATGACGGTTACTCTTCAGATTCTGTTATGCTTAATGCTATTGTTAAGGTCTTGTTGGAGAATGGTGAAGTAAACAGAGCTATGGGGTTTCTTTCAGAAATGGATAAAAGTAAATTTATCCTTGAGGCATCTACTGCGGCATCCATAGTGGACCTAATCTCAAAGGACGGACATTGTCATCATTATATGAAAGTGCTTCCTAATTTTTCTCAACATTGTGCGAAGAGTATTGAGATTAATATCGACTCGTCGATATCAGCATTGATACAAAAAATTTCTGAATAGTTTAGTCCCCTTTTAGCATTGATACAAAAAATTTTTCTCAACATTGTGCGAAGAGTATTGTGAATTTGGTTTTATTCCCCTTTTAGCAAAGTTGTTTGAAACTAATAATAGTTTAGTCCTCCACATGCATTAAAATTGAAGAAATAGTTTGGCCATCTTACTTGGCAAGATCCTTGTCCATGAGATGGAGAACCTGTAAGCATCAAAGCCTATATCCTTCATGAGTTTTACATCTTCCTGCAAGACAGATGAGATAATATTACTTCCAAAATTTTGTGCATGCTCAGTTGATGATGTCACTTGTATGAATAGACGGGAATAGGAAAAAAAATACCTTATATCGATGGTATTGATCATCTGCTATGTCTCCATTGCTTCCATCTGATATCTTATCTGCTCAATTATGGTAGTTTTGATATCAATGTCCGTAAATTCCAAGTTAACCTTGCATTTTATTTTGACATGTCCCCAGAAACATAGAAAATGATTCCATAAACCGTATATAATTTTAAATTAGGATGCAGAATAGTGAAAAAGAAGAGGAGATAAAATGTTTCCTTCTCCAAAATAGACACTTAACCTACATCTCCAAATATCCCATGAGATGACATTGTTTGAGTCTCAACTGTAATTTTGTTACGATACTATCTTAATGTATGGAGGATCAAGATTAGGTGCATGTCAAACTAATCCAAAGTTTCTATCATCATATATTAATTTCATTGCTATTAATTAATTTAACATTTTCAGCATAGTATCATCAAGGTTAATCATAAGAAGAGGAAGTGGTGATACATGTAGCAGGCAATTAAGGACCTGGATGCTCATGAGTAAAGGTATCCCATATACTCGGCCCTCGACCGCCTTCTCTTGCAGCACCTTCATACTGTCAGAAAAGATCATATTATTATAAAGCCAAGTACACAAAAGATGATAACAAATTAACATCGAAACGACGAATAACAAACCTGATAAGCCGAGGAAGCTGTACCAAACACGAAGCCTTCTGGGAAGTCACTACGTTGAAGCGATGAATCGGCCTTACTGGCCTTCCCGACTTCCGCTGCTATTGTCGCAAAAATGGACATAAAAAGTAGGAAGCTGTTTCTGTGCTCCATCGTATAAGCATTGGCTAAGTTGAGGTACTAGGCCTCTCAAATATTTATACTCTAATGTAAGATACAAAAGAAAAATTGATGAAATCACCCACACGTTGAAGTCTTCACAGCATGATTTCCCTAAGTGGGGACCGAGTTAAATGCACCAAACTTTCACTAATCTGGCTAGTCTTACCAAGAAAATGGACTGGCATTACTTCAGGAGAAGGAATGCTCCTGATTACCTAATGGGGAAAGGACTCGGGAACTGAATGTTTCCAGATTACTTGTGATGGATATGACACGATGTGTCCAGTACATGTCTGATCCCTTTGTTCCAACTACAATTAAGGAAATACAAGTGCCAACTAAACCCCAAATTCAGAAATTAGACGCAAAACCCCTCTGACCCAGATCACAACAATGTAGTAAAATTCAAGAAATGAGTTAGCTTTTTCTTTTCTGGAGGGGTAAAAAAAAAAGAAGGAAACTTACAGGGAGACAGGCTCTGTACTTTTTCCATTCGGAGACGCATTCTTCCTTGTCCCACCGTTCCTTCGAGAATCTCTCCGCGTACCACCTGTATCAATTAAAAAAAACATTCCCCATAATTTATTTTCTTGATAATAAAGAAGAAGAAGAATATCATCATCAGCAGCAGCAGCTGCTGTAGAATTGAGGATGATGACGATGATGATACCTATTGAAGCAGTCATGGTAGGCGGCTCTCAGCTGAGCGCAGGGATGATCAGCACCCCAAGCTGTGTTGACGACGTCACCGTTACCTCCTTCTTCCTCAAATAAAAGGGTTTTTAATTTCTTCAAAATTAGGGTTAGGGTTTTGGAGTTGGGGGAAAGGAAAGAGAAGAAGAGAAGAGGAGGGTGTAAGGAAGAGGAACTGACCCATGAGGGCTTCGGATCCGAGGCCGGCGCCGGAACCGATGAAGCGGCGGTGGTTGCGGACCCACGACATTGACGACGCCGGAGGAAGGAGAGGGAGAGCGCGGAGAAGAGGACGAGCAGAACCCTAACGCTCCTCCTTCGCGTTCTTGTCGATCGCGTACGCGACGGCCTCGAGCTTGTCCTGGAGGGCGACGAGGAGCATGAGGCCCTCCTCGAAGATTTTGGATCTAGGGTTAGGGTTTTGGAGTTGGGAAAGAGGAAGGAGAAGAAAGGAGGAGAAGGAGAAGATCAGAATGTTTTGGGGGAGAGGCGGGCTACAGCAAGGATTTTGCCAAAAATTGAAGTTAAAAAATATTACAAGTTTGCCACCGCTCTAAACTATTAATAACGCTTTATTTTATAAACGTTATAAAAAGCCCAGAATTAGCCCAAGCCGTCATAGAAAAAAGGTATTTTTCAACTTAATAACGCTTATGTATCAGCCGTCATTAAAACTCCGTGTCGAGCGTCATTAAAAGGGTTTTTTGTTGTAGTGGCTCCAGCCATCCTCTGTCGCATGTTACGTTCCTTCTGAGTGAATACATACTTCAGGCTCTTGTGGTCGGTGAAAATCTCCACCCTATCTCCGTACAAGTAGTGCCTCTACAACTTAAGCACAAACACTGCTGCCAACTCCAAGTCATGGGTTGGGTAATTCCTCTCATGTTCACGAAGTTGGCGTGACGCATAAGCTATTACCTTCCCATGCTGCATCAGAACACATCCTAAACCTCTGCCTGAAGCATCGCATATACTGTGAATCCCCGGTTCCATCTGGAAGCGTGAGAATGGGTGCCGTGATCAAGCTTCTCTTCAACTTCTCAAAAGAATCCTGGCACTCTACTGTCCAAGCAAACTGCACATCCTTACGGGTCAACTGGGTCAATGGCGCTAAAATTCGAGTAAAGTCTGAAACAAATCGCCGGTAGTAGGGCCAATCCAAGAAAGCTACGAACTTCTGTAACTGTGCTAGGTACTGGCCATGATTCTATAGTCATGATCTTCTGGGGATCCACTTCAACTCCTCCTTGGGTGACGATATGGCCCAAGTACGAAATGCGATCGAGCCAGAACTCGCATTTACTAAACTTGGCATACAATTGGTTCTCACGAAGAATCTGGAGGATAACTCGGAGATACTGCTCATGCTCCGCTTCACTCTTACTGTAGACCAGGATGTCGTCTAGGAACACAATCACGAACTGATCCAAATAAGGCATGAAGACACGATTCATGAGGTCCATGAATACAGCCGGTGCATTGGTTGCTCCAAAGGGCATGACAAGGAACTCCCAATGCCCATACCGGGATCTAAAAGCTGTCTTCGGGATGTCCTGCTCTCTGACTCTGATCTGATGGTATCCTGACCGCAAGTCAATCTTCGAAAATACTGACGCCCCTTTGAGTTGATCAAACAAGTCATCTATCCTCGGGAGAGGGTATCTGTTCTTGATTGTCACTGAGTTCAAGGTACGATAGTCAACACATAATCTGGACGTACCATCCTTCTTTTTCACAAGAAGCATCGGGGCTCCCCAAGGCGATACACTAGCAGGAATGAATTCCTTGGTTCTGAGTTCTTCAATCATCTTGTACAATATCTCTAGCTCTGACGGTGCCATCCTGTAGACTCTCTCTGACACTGGAGCTGCCCGGGAATCAAGTCGATGGTGAACTCGATCTCTCGCTCTGGCGGCATACTTGGAAGCTCTTCTAGAAAAATATCAGGAAACTCCTCGACTATCCGAGGTAACTGCACTACTGCTATTGCCATCCGTAATACGGGAGAAGAAGGTTCAACTTCGCCTCGGGAGAAGGAAAACTCCGGCTCGTCGGAAATGCTAAAAATAACCTGCCAATATGGCAGTCTATCCTAGCATACTGATCCCTCAACCAATCCATCCCTAATACCACATCATAGTCGGCCATCGGGAATTCTATCAATCTAGCGAGGAATTCTCTACCGCTAACTACGATCTGACACGAAAAAACACTCTATCTACTCCCACAAGTCTATTACCAGTAAGTATATTGAGCCTCATGATAATGACTTGGTCTAATCCTATCCGTGTCACGAATCGTGCAGACATAAATGAATACGAGGCACCAGAATCAAATAATACTGAAGCTGGAAAGGTGTTGACGAGAATAGTACCTGTCACTACCTCACCTGGTGTTATTCTTTCTTCTCCTATGGTCAAAGCCAGCACTTGACCATGTCCTCTGGGTGCGGGATCCCTCTGCTGAAAACTTCTCTGCCTGCTCTGGATCAAGGCTTGGGCTTGGGCATACTGTTGCGGTCTTTGCTACTGGAATGCCTGGGACTGCGTCGGCAATGGCCTCGGGAACGGGTACTGCGGGCTGCTGCTGGACTGGCGCTGGTCCTCTAACTGAAGGACTAGAAAAGGCTGAAGAAGATGAACTCCCCCTGTTCGGGCAATTCCCAACCCTGTGGTCCGGGGTACCACAAACCAAGCACAAACCCTGTTTTCTACGACACTCTGATACCACATGCCCTGGCTTCCCGCAGTGTGAACATCCTACTGCGGAAGACTGCTTCTGCTTCTGCTACTGAGGGTACGTCGGGGTAGAATGCTGAACCGATGTCACTGAGGCCGCTCGCCTCGGAGCTCCAATGGTCAAGGCCCTGGCTGCCGGGGCTGGTGCTGATGACTGATTTATCTGGCTGTGGGATCGTTTCCGACCTTCGGTCCTATCTACGATCCTTTGGGAGGTATACTCATGCCTCCTATGCTCTCAATACTGCATCAAAAGTCTGATGCTCAAACTGCTCCACCGCCAATAGAATCTCCAGATGAAGCCCCTGTTGGAACCGCTGGGCTCTATCGAACTCGGTTGCTACCAAGGTGGGAGCAAACCGACTAAGCCTGGAAAACTCGATCGCATATCCATCGACCGTCCTGTTCATCTGCTTCAGATTGGTGAATCTCGTCTGTAGATCGTACCGAGCTACAACATCAAAATACTTGGTTTGGAATCTCTCTCTGAAGACTGTCCAGGCAATGGGCGCCACTAATCCGACGGCCTGTGATGCCTACTAGCTACGGGCAAGATCCAATAGCTGTAGGCGCACCACGGCCACCTTCTCGTTCTCGAGCGTTTTCGCTGCTTCTAGAATCACCTCCGTGTCCTGAAGCCAAGCATCTGCAGCGTTAGCATCTTCACTGCCATCGAAGAATGGAGGGTTTAAGCGCTTGAAGCTGTTGGCTGCGCTGTTACCCTGATGACCTCCTCTGGTCAGAGCGTCTGCCACTGCCTGGTGTAAGGCATCTCCTCGACGATCCTGGGAAGCTAATAATGATCTGATGAGACCCACCAATGTGCCATCATCAGGATCTACAGACTGGACGGGCTGAACTGGTGGCTCTCCTCTAATAGGCTCGACTCTGGAGGCCACTCCTGAATGCTGGGCTTGATCTCCAGGTTGCTGATGGTCCACAGGTGGTGCTCTGCCTGGCTGATCAGCAGGTCTAGGAACAATGCCGCTGAAGAAGATGACATAGGAAACAATAAGGAAGGACCAGGACAGATCAACGATACAAATATGTGATCAGGACAAGAATTCCAGGGATCAAGAGGATAGAGCAGAGATCAAGGAAGAGTACCGATTGAGACATCTATTCGGTAAACCCTCACATATCTTGATTTATAAGACCTGTATGGGCCACCACTTAAACCATGTAACGCCCCAGAACCAGAATACCGGAGAGCGGGGGCATACATAGCCAGCTACGTATATTGAAGTGCAACCCACCTCGCTATACGGTCACGACTGTCTAGATACATGAGGGTTTAACTACAATCCATCAGTCTCCTAAGGTCATGAACAAGCCTAGTGTCTCAATCACAAGCAAGTAGTAGCAGTCACAAGATATTAGAATATCAAATATACAATAGTAAGGCGTCCCATACATACTATTGGATGATCATGAAGCTAGTCGTACAAAAAGTGAAGACTAGCAAGAGTTTAGTCATACATTATCAACCCTAGGATTTGTCAATCATGTTATAGCCCATAGGCAGACAGTAAATAAAGGTGCAACCGAGCTAACATGTGCTCGTCGGCTAAACGCCTCAAAAGAATAATTTACAATAAAGTGGAAGAACAAAAAAAAACCCACTCGTTGCCAGGGTTACGCCTGGTGGCCACCATCTGGCTGGAAGGTAGGTAGAACCTCTGGAGCTGCTCCGATAACTGGCCACACAAAACCAGCTAGGTCAGATCCCAGAAAGAGCAAGTGCCACAAAGGAGGCTTCACTTAGGAACTAAAACCAGCATACCATAATAGAGTGTTAAAGATAAATAATAAATAAAGAACTGATAATAATAGAGATAACAACAGTAAACTGAGTACGGAGAAACCATTCAAGTAGCCAGGTTACAACCCTTAAACCAAACAAGGACCGGGGTTGCAGCCCTTCACCAGAATAGAAACTCGTCTCAAATACTATTGTAAGTAAAACATGATTAGTCTTGGCATAGGGTAAAATAAAACAATAAACGAAGAGAGGATAAGGAAGTGCTCCGGAAGCTAGGTTACAACTCTTAAACCAAATAAGGACCGGAGTTGTAACCCTTCGCCTGAACAGAACCTTGCCCCTGATCTTTATTGTTAAGACAATCATAGGTAACCATGTCATGTCATATTCTTGTAAAATAGGACGAGCATGACACGAGATACAAATAGGACAATAACGAGAAGAAGACACAGAACTACTCTGGGAGCCAGATTACAACTCTTAAACCAAACAAGGACCGGAGTTGTAACCCTTCGCCTGAACAGAACTGGCCCCTGATCATTATTGTCAAGGTAAGCATAAATAGTCATGGTATTAAGGTGAGGTAAAACATGACGAACGTGGCATAGGGTTGCGAATAAAATAATAAACGAAGAGAGGACACAGAACTGCTCCGGGAGCCAGGTTACAACCCTTAAACCAAACAAGGACCAGGGTTGTAACCCTTCGCCTGAACAGAACTGGACCCCCGATCGTTATTGTTAAGGCAAGCATAAATAATCCCGTCATGTCACAATCTAGCACAGGATCAGGATAAGACTATGCTGGAATAAACTCCATTCAATCAATCACGGCCAAGCAATGAGTACGGCTTGATACTTTTAATTAACTAGGGTTATCGCATGCCTAGTTACTAGCAAGATGTAATGAGATTATCCCAACAGCCACAAGCCCTGCAGACCATCCGGTTATCCAGGTCGAATGTCCGTTTATTAATGGTGCACCACATGACTGTGTGCTGGAAATGTGCCCTACTCGTCGGTAGGCTACAAGTCCACTTAATGCGCCTAGATAACGGGATTGCCTGTAGTTGGAGATCTCTTCATGTCTAGTGAATTATTCTAGTTTATTAGCCTTAGTTAATTTCAGTAGGTATCCCTGGCCGTGGTACTCAGGGATCCCTATCCTAGACATGATGCAAGACAGTACCGGTTTATATGTACAAACACAATCGTCCACGGTGTCCAGGTTAATCATTCTTGTCAGGTCGTGTCATGTCGTGTTAGCCATCGCAACAGCAATTAGAGATAATCATGCCAGGTATACTTGTCATACCATGCCATGTTCAATTATCATTTCCAAACATATTAAATAAATTCGTGATTATCAAGTTCATGACAAAAGGCGTAAGGATATAAAATGGGCGTAAAATATATATAAAGATAAAGGTGTACGCCATAGGAACTCAAGTTTCTACGTGCGTACCACCGATTACGCTAGTAAAACTTTACGCGTGAGCTTTACGCTAGCAAGCTCTACGCGAGCAAGGGAGCATACGGCTTAGATTTACGCTAGCCAGGCTTTACGCTAGCAAGATTATACGTGAGTAAAACTTACGTGTGCGAACCCTCGAGCAGATTTTACGCGAGTAAAACTTTACGCGAGGAAAACTCGCGCAACTTTACGCTCGTGAAGGTCTGTTCGAGCTAGGGATTTTACGCGAGCTTGATTTTACGCGAGCGAGAGAGTCCCGAGCGTAAAATTGAACAGCTCAGCATAAAACGAAGTACGCTGGCATGCGATGCGTGTACGTAAAAGGGAACCACGCTAACACGTTAAGACGTGAGCGTAAAAGCTGAATACTACACTGGCTCGCAATGCGTGTGCGTAAAAGGAAACTACGCTAACACGTTAAGACGTGAGCGTAAAAGCTGAATACTACGCTGGCACGTAATGCGTGTACGTAAAAGGGAACTACGCTAACACGTTAAGACGTGAGCGTAAAAGCTGAATACTACGCTGGCACGCAATGCGTGTGCGTAAAAGGGAACTACGCTAACACGTTAAAACGTGAGCGTAAAAGCTGAATACTACGCTGGCACGCAATGCGTGGGCGTAAAACTATATCTTCTCCACATGGTCAATACAACCATGCGTAAAAAAAGCTCAGGAACTCCATCTCGGCCAGGACTTGGTAAAATTCGGCCATCCCAAAACCAAACTTGTGCAAAATTAAGAGACCTACCACATGGAACTCTTAGTTTTTGAAAACAAGCTATTTTAGTAGATCAAAACCAAGAGGATCGAAAATACTAGAACTTAGATCTACGTAGAATGAGCCATGGAATTTGAAAACACTAAGTACTAAAGAGGCTTAAGATCTTGAGGAGAAGAAAATGGAACAACAAAATGGGAGTTCCTTCGTGAAGCAAGTTACACTTGCCTAGCTCTCTATCTGGTTGGTGAGGAAGTGTTGGTGGAGAAGAAGAAGAAGTAAATGAAGAAGAGTAATGAAGGAGAGAGAGTTGGGTGGCTAATAAAGGAAGGAGTGGGGTGGTAGGTAGGAGTTGGTTCGGTCCATACGGAACCAAGCAAACCGAACTAACCCAACCAAGCCGAACCAAAGAAACATGCAATATACGTATACGTATACCAGAATACGTAGTACGAACCACATGCCTTACATGGACCCACTACGGACGTTATAATTTATCGTTGATCGGGTGACGAAGTTGAGAACCGCCACTACGGATAACGATAATCAATCCGCCATTTTGAACGACTAAGCCAAGGGTACGATAATAGAGTAACTTCAGTTCCCACCAAAACAAAAGTTTTAGAAAAAATTAATCAATAACTTGCAGAAAATTTCGTATAGGATAAATAACTTTCTCGAAATTGTAAAAGGAAATTTTTTTTTGGATAATTGTGAAGGGGGGAGGACAAGCCAAGTGACTTGGCGTGGGAGGCGGGGCACGCCAAGTGAGTTGGTGTGGGCGGCCAGCGTGGAGTGGGGGGTAGGGCACGTCAAGTAACTTGGCGTAGGGGGTAGGGCACGTGCCAAGTTACTTGGCGTATGCCGTGCCAAGTAACTTGGCGTGGGTCGTCAGGTGTGGTGGTGGAAGGGTGAGGGGGCGGTTGGGGACATGGCGGCGAGGCTGAGGCGGCGGTTGGAGGCCTCCTGGACGAACTGCGGGACGAGGAGTTAGGAGACACCATGGATGACTCCGTCGGGGTAGACGACGGTATTGGGGTGGACGATGGTACTGTCTGAGAGGTGGACTGTTTGCCATTAAAAATCAAAGACAAGTATTACAGGAACACTGAAATTGATTGCAAACTCGCTTGTACAAAGAAAAGCCTAGAAAGAAATCTTAGGAAACAATCTAAGTATAATTGTTTAGTTTTGATTCAGGGGGGTGACGGTAGAGGCTCGGAAAAGTGTTATCAACTCTGCCTTACTCCTTGGACTATCTGACGCAGTCCTTAGCTCTTGAAGAAATTACTTTTCGAAGGTTGCCAGCCTTTTGCAGGGGTATAGCACCTGCTATTTACAGTGGTATGTATGTTGAGCTGCATAGATGGCCTGTGGCCACATGGCTAATTGGCATGTGAAGACCCGCTCTTTAGCTGCCATCTGTCGATTTGCTGGAATTTTGTTACAGCAAATCTGGGTAGTTAAGACTTGATCAGCCTACCACGTGTCCTGTCGCAGGAATCATTTTGAGCCGCATGAGTCTCTCAGTTTTAGACCATGTGGGACCGCATGAGATTCATGCGGCTTAAGTCGTAAACTTTCTTAGTCCACATATAGCTTAAAGTTTTAAGCCGCATAGATTCTGTATTTTGGCCGCATAAAGCTCATACGGCTTGAGTCACAGTCACCCTTGGCCGTATCAAGTTCGGAGACTTTGGGGCCGCATATGTTTGAACCGCATAAGGTTCATGCGATTTAGGTGACACTCCTTCTGGCCGCATGAAAGCGTATGAACCCTACTTTTGGTGACGTCTCACATCTTATCTTTTTGTCAAAGTGTCAGAACTGTCATTTATGACAGTTTTAACAGAACTTGTCAGCTTTATCAGACGAACTGATCCTCTTGGCCGCATATCTTTCTCCTGCAGCTGGTTGTCTACGGGCCGCATAAGGCATTGAATATGTCATGCGGCTTTCCTTTCTGCGGACCTGTTTGGCCCAAAGTACATATGCAGAAAATTGTGATCCGCATGAACCCCATATTTTCTATGCTTCTACAAGATCCCCTTCAAAGTTTTCAAATTACAAATTTGGAATACTTTGAATAAGAAGCATGGAGATATGTCAAGCCGCAGGGAGTCTTCAAGTCACAGGGAATTTTCGAGCCGCAGAGAGATCTCGAGCCGTGGAAAAACCTCGAGCCGCAGAGAGACCCCATCAGCCTGCCAGCTGTCACTACTGCATTTAATTTTCTTGATTCAATTTTGGATTTGAGTTCTCTTTTCGAGACAAAGTCGACGGTTACTAGGGATAAAATCCCCAATCGTCATTATCTTTAATAATCTCGAGAATCGAAGCGGCACACTTTTAGAAACTCTATAAATAGGGGTTATTTTGAAGAGAAAATTTTCTCTTTCACCTTCTTCTCTTTCGTCTTCATCTTCCTGTCTTAATGGCTCCAAAAGCTTCTAAGTCGACTGGTGCTGTGGCCAAAGGGAAGGGACTTACCTCTCCGTCGAGAGCGGCGGGCTCTCCTTCCGTTCATTCCGACGTGCACCTTCTATCAAAGGTAAGGGAAGACGACGACTGAAATTTTGGATGGCTATATCGCATATTTAATACACGAGCCTGTGCTATATCGCTTTTTGTGCTTTAAGTCTTGTCGATGCATGCCCTATCTTAGTTGGACCGTATGTGTTCTGTATGATAGGATCGCATGGGCTGAGCCGCATAAGCGCTGCACATTCAATCCTGAATCGCATAAGTGACCCGGGACTAATCCGCATGAATACTGTGTAACTGTGCCACATAAATGTCTCCTGATTAAGCCGTATGGGTGTCTCATATTTTGAGCCACAAGAGTACTTCATAACTGAGCCGTATGAGCATTTCATGAGCCGCATGAACCCCCTAAGTGCCTCATGACTGAGCCGTATGAACACTTCATGACTGAGCCGTATGAGCGCTTCGTGACTGAGCCGTATGAACACTTCATGACTGAGCCATATGAGCACTTCATGACTGAGCCGCATGAACCCCTAAGTGCCTCATGACCAAGCCGTATGAGCACTTCATGACTGAGCCGCATAAGTGCCTCATGACTGAGTCGCATGAACGCATCATGACTGAGCCGCATGAGCATTTCATGACCGAGCTGCATGAACCTCCTAAGTGCCTTATGACTGAGCCGTATGAACACTTCATGACTGAGCCATATGAGCACTTCATGACTGAGCCGCATGAGCACTGTATGACCGAGCCGTATACGTCTCATGTTCTAGGCCGTCCACGCATCCCTCATAACTAGGCCGCATAGGTTCTATGTATCTTGGTCGCGTAGCTGAAGTATGAACCTCTTCTAACCTCACTTCTTCTTTGTCCTTCGCAGTGACCTTGCCCTCATCTCCATCAGGGGAGCTCCTGATGGGATATGCCCAATCTGCGTTCGGTGTGAGTTTTGACCAGATAGTCGAACATATGTCGACTCAGATTACCCGAAATCAACCTAAAGACCGGCTGAGGGAGATCAGAAGCCAGTCCTTCTTTTTCTTACTTAGCATGATGAACTCCGGGCAACTGAATAGCATTCATTTGAAGCCTATGTTTTTATTCGGGGATGCCCTGACTATTTCAGATCCGAGCATCATAGAGACTTTTGAGAGTTGGGACTTCTATTTTTAGGGGGAAATAAATATACCCTTAATGGAGCACCACTTTCCCTTATCTTGTTTCAATATGGTACCTTTTGAGAGAAAGATATTGAGTTCTCTAACTCTGGATCAGCGGAGGATCTTTGTGGGCCATATCCGTTTTAACAACCCTACGAGGTCAGTGGTCGCAGTAAAGGAATCAATGAGCTACTCCGTTATTGGGCTGGCTCCTGGCAGTCTCATCAACGAACTGAAGTCCAATATGTTTTTCTCTGAGGCTGACACCTTTTTGAATCGGATTGCTCGCAAAGGGTCATACCCTGCAGGGAGATTGTCGTTACTGAAGTGGCAACATCGTTCCCCTCCATGGGTTAACCTGACTTCTTGGATCATGGCGGAGTATGAGGACATCCTACGACGGATTGGCCTCTATTACGCCATTAGGGGCTTCTGCTATGGCTTGTTTATGAACCCTAAATTATTTATGGCATTGCTTGAGATGTACAACTGCCAGACGGGGACCTTCTTTACTCCAGGTAGAGCGATGGGGCATGCTCTTCACGAGATGCATGGTGTGTCCAAATTGCCCTAGGGCGATGAGGCTTATGAGGAGTATACCCCGACAAACAAAGAATTTGAGGAACTAGAGCGGCGGTATCGGATTCCTAGCCGTATATCAGGAAGTGCTATGCCACCATAACACCTGTCAACAAATATCCAAGAAAAAGGACGATAGTTCAGAAGGGAACCTTCCTCATATCAAGGCTTGGATTGGCTATCTTTTAGCCTTAGCACGTTCGGTCGAGTCGCTGTTAGGAGTCCCCAATCTCTGGAGCAGGTGGATGCTCATGTGCAAAGTACTAAGAGGGCCCGTGCTGCTGGTGACAGATTTAGGAGCCTGAGTGACACTTTTAGCTATTTTTATCATGATACTCAGCCTCTGTCTGTTAAGGCCATCTTGGTCGGATACCTGATGATATGGTTGAGGGTTTGCATCGTTTCGACGGGCTCTGGTGCGATTGAGAGGATTAGCCGCAACCTAATCCTTCCAGCGGTAAAGCTTTTTGGGGGTAAGTTGGCTCTGCTTCCTGCTATGATATACAGCATCCATAGCGGGTCTTCGTACCTTTACGTCGAAAGTCATCGCTCGTGATCTTACGAAACCCTTCAACAGAAGCGAGCTGTCGTATCATTATTTAATTGGGTGATTGTTGATGTATTGCCCCTCTCTGATGCGACCTGGTCCGGAAGGCAATGCGACAAGTGACGATGCCTTCATCTACCACTATCGCGACATGCCCTGGAACTGTACCAGCTTTACCGATTGCCGAGCAGCTCTCGCGCGGGTGGATAGATACTCTTTTTTGTGTCAATTCCGTCTTTTACTGAGGAGGAGATGGGACGCGTTCACCTTGATAGTGCTGTTGCGCCCCAGACTTTGTCTGAAAAATTATTTTGCTGGTTGCAGAGTATTCGTCCCTCCCATCTGGTGTACCGCAACCGCAATGTTGTATACCTAGATCCATACCTGCCTAGCCGGTATTTTCGACAATTTGGGTATAGCTAATTATATTTGGATAGCCCTAACCTTTGCCTTGGTTTCGAAGGGAGCGTCTTGGATGGTATCCGGGCCTGGCACTATTATTCGGCGATCCATACCCAGGCCAGCTTCGTCTTACCTGACGCCGAGACTTGGGGCATATCGCATATATGGCGGCTCTTCGTCACATATCTGTGAATGTGCCTCCCAACGACTTTGATTCCCGTGCCAGTTTTATTGTTGGTACGAAATTGGAGGAGCGACTGAGGGACTCCCGAAAAAGGACGAGGAAGGGAAAGAGGAAAGCTTCCGATTCTGACTCTGACAGCACGGAGGAGGAGGAATATGACTCTGAAGATCTCTAGCTCTCTGTAAGTCGTTTGGCTATGCGTGTGTCTTCACCTGTGTCGAATCCTCCGTGTACAAGAAGCAGGCCTAAACCTTTTGTCGCTGATATACCTCGTTCCCAGAAGCGGGTTGCGGCTAGGTTCCGTGGGCTTGGTATCGAAGAAACGTGTAGTGGCACCGAAGTCAACATGGGGGTAAGTTCTTTCACGACAAGCCCTAATGTTGTCCTTGGGATGTTATCTGAAGGCTCTCCTTTACAGGAAGGAGGAAGCAAACCTTTTATCACCAGATTCCGTCCATGCGGTTTCCTCTTTGGGTCCCGACCCTGGAGTTGCGGGGTCCTCACAAGCTGGTGCTGATATCATTACGTCTATACCCGGAGCAACAGGGGCAGAAAAGATAGGCATTGATGGTTCGGGTGTCGCCGCTGACCTCACTGGAGTTGTGGAAGCGGTGGGAGGAGCTGAGACGACTCTGGCCGAGCCTCAGTCTTTGCCCTTCACTTCTGGTAAGCTATATCGCTTTCTTACCAATGAGAAGATTTTCTCTTTTTTTAACTCCATCTTTCTTGTGTCAAACTGATTGCTGGTTGTGCTGGAACTACAGGACCTACCTCTCTGCTACCGGTGGTGGATGTGGCCGCGAAGGAGGAAATAGCAGAGGATCCAGGGGCTGACCTGGTACAAGTAAGAAGCATTCCTTCTCCCCTACCGGCTCGAGTTGAGGGGCCTTCTACCGTATTGAGCACAGACGTCCCGGCTCCTTCAACCTCTTTGGCGAATGCGGGATCGATCGATTGGAACTGCCTCTTCCCCGAAATTTGAACTTTCTGCCCTGTCCAGCCTTCAGCTCCTTCGGGCTGCAGAAGAGGAGATTGCTGCTGTGCAAGAGTCTCGTCACTCGGAGTTTGTTTTCTTTCTAACATGATCATCGAGCTTAAGTGTGCCTCCTTCCCAGACGCCTTCAGCTTCCTTAGGTGCTATCCCTTTGACGTCGTCCTCTCTGGAGAATTTGGACGAGTCGTCAAGGGACGTAGTCGAGAGCTTTTATCGCCATTTGAAACGGGGGGTCGAGGCTGCTTTGAGGAGGGGAACATCGTTTGTCGTAGCTCGTTATTGTGCCTGCAGTCAGATTGAACTGCTGAAGATGCTCCCGGGTGGAGAAGGGGCATCCGTCCTCCTGGAGCACAAGTTGGCAGAGGATGATCAGTACATAACCCAGTTGCAAAAACTGCGGCAAATTGATGTGTCTGCTGCGGTAGAGCAGGAGCGTGCTTTCTTTATAACAGCCGTGGAAAAGGTGAAGGCCATGCAGGAGACGACTAAGCCCACCTTGGAGAATGACCTCCATAAGCTGTCTCTTAAATGTGACAGGCTGAGCCAAGAGGGTGAGATCTGCTTGACTCGTAAGGAAATCACCAGTCGTGCTATGGCTGAAACTAATGAGCAGCTCCTCCAGCTCTAGGCCAGGCTGGCATCTCTGGGGACCGAACTCCAAGCCATTCGTCAGGAGAGAGAGAAGATTTGCAAGGAGAGTGCTGAAGTTACACGAGCCTCTGCTAGAGGGAGCACTGAAAAAATTAGAAGAAAATTGGCAGGCTCATGCGCATCTCGAGGACGCCGAAAGGTTATTCCAGGAAGCTGAACGTCGAGTCAAACTGAGAATTAAGCGCTCAATTGTGCAGCTGGAAGGCATTCTCATCAAGCTATGTGCTGTTGATGAGTAATGGATTTTTTCCCCCTTTTTTTGTGTGTATTTTTGTGAACGTAAAGAATATCCCTTGGGGGGACTTTTTGTGGATGCATTGCCCTTTTGTGCATTTAGAAATGCTAGCAAATAGATTTGAATGATATTTTGTGGACATACTACTCTTTGGTACACCGATGGTGAGAGTAATAGATTAGGATAACTTTTATGGACTTACTACCCTTTTGTGTACTAGCGATGCGAGTACTGATAATAAGTGGGAAGAAAGACCAACATATTTACTCAGAGGTAATGAGGACGTGGTAAATATGGGTCTGAAGTAGAGCCTCCCTACTCAGAGGTAATGAGGACGTGGACTCGTAGAGATGCAATGCGAGTCTCCTCGGAGGGAAGAACATAGTATAAGATCAGAGGTACCTGATGTACATAACTCGATACTCTAGGTAGTATTTTTTTTTTTGATCTAATCGGTAGCCTCTTAATGATGAGATAAGGGACTCTGTACACGGGGATTACATCATTAGGAGAGGGACTATCCGTCTGTGCCACCAGGTATTTGGCGAGTTCTACGTCCTCTTTGGCTACCCTCTGCGATCCCAAAGGTTGGTATACTGTCTTGGGCAACTTGACCACCAAGGGTTGAACTTGTGATATTAGCTTGCCTGAGTATGTCGGATCGGCACTTAGTTGTCGGCTCATCTTGGACAGACGGGTGACAATTGGCTCGGCAGGGACTTTGTGTCTTTCGATTGCCTTTGAATGGATTTTGGCAATCGGATCACCATCGGCCCTATGACGGGCTTTGGCTCTTGACTTTGGGAGTCGGATGACCATTGGTTCCGACTGCGCAGCTTGGACGAGAGAACCGGGTACCTCTTTATGTAAAGTTGCGACAAGGGGTGCGGCTTTGCCTGGTTTACGGATCTGGAGATGAATTATCAAGGGTTCCTCTATCCCTATGATGGTCTCCAGTTTGTCAGTGATGTACATCTTGGATTCTTCTTATAGACAAGCCTTCGATGAATAATAAGACTCAACCCCTTTGAAGGGATCGATATTGGGGAATTCAGTCTTCACGAAGCCATGCCTACTGACATACTTGAAACATTGGTGAAGGGTGGATGGTACGATCATATAGTCAAGTATCCACGAACGTCCCAGGAGGATGTTGTAGGGCGTGTCTACCTCTATGACGTAGCAGGTAACCTCCGTCTTCAGGTCACCAATCTGACATTTCAATCGAATCTTCCCTAGGGGATAGCTCCTTTCCGAGTTAAAACCGCTAATGGCAGTGTTGGTCGCCGCTAGTGTAAACCCCTAAATTTCTACTACGATTTTTTTTATTTTTTTGTATTTATTTTGTGCTTCGTATCTGCACGTCGCATACGAGTTCGCATTGTCGTATTTGCGTAGCATGCAAGAATTGTGTTTCGTATTTGCTCGACGAGTGCGAATATGTGCGAGCGTACATATTTGTTTTGAAAAACATTTTTCTACTTTTATAATTTTAAAATAATATAATAATTATTTTAGCTATCGTACCAAAATTTCCAAGTTTATAATTTATTTATGAAAAGCCTTTCATTTATACAGTTATAGTAATAAATAATATTCTTATAAAATGGTATACTAGAAAAGTATATTTATGTAAATATTATTTGTTCATACATATATTTCATAATTTTTTATTAATTATTTTAAATAATAATGTAATTTTCGAAATTACTATTATTAGTATTTTGGAAAATATATTTTGAAATTATTGTGGCAATTTAAATCTCGATTTGATTTTATGGATTGATTAAAATTTGAAATTTGATTTATCTTGTTTGATTTTTAAACTAAAAGATAGAATGAAATTATATTTACATTGATTTAGATTTGGATTTGAAATTTTTGAATGGATTTGATTTAATAATTGAATTATCTTATTGGGTTTAAATAAATCCTAATCATAATCCAACTGGGAATTTCTACCTCCTATATAAGGAGAGGTACTCATCCATAAGTTATTCCATAAATTCTCCACAAACATAAAGTGCATCGTGTTTGTGTTCCCTGTCTATCCACTAGATATATTCGTTATATATACAACAAGTTTTCCATCTCGTGCCCAACAATTCTGGGCAATCCTTCCCGTCGTGTCGGACACAACCAGACACGATGACAACCAAACTCGTCAATCACCTCCATAACAGCACCATCAAAGCCCAAATCCAGCCACCACCCGCCGGGGCAACACCACCATGTCGCCACCTTCAACCCGATCACCACCAACCTCGCTCCTCCTCGCCTGCCATCACCTCCACAACCATCCGCAGCCGCCACAACCATCACCGATTTCGCTGCCTCCTGCCCAACCGGGCCATAGCATCACCGTCACCACCCCTACGGCCAACACCGCCACCACTGTCCCTAAATACCTACAGCCACCACCACCAAGCTCACAACCAACATCAGGCCCAGTCTCCACCATTACCGTTCCCGACACCACCGCCGTCACCGGCATCCCATAACACCACCACCGCCACCATCCCGAAAACCTCCAACAAAGAAAAAGGAAAAGAGAAAAACCCGAAACCTTACCTCCATCGTCGCCGTCGAAACCTCCACCGCTGCCCCCACGAGCTTTCCTGCCGAGACTCGAGCGGCGTCCCCCCGATCAGACCGCGTCGATCCTCGTCGCTCCCCGCCTCACCAATGGCACTGCGCTATGGCCGCGGTCGAGCTTCAGTGCCGCAGCCACCTCGTCGAGCACCGCCAAAACTCTTGTCCTTTGTGCCTCGTCCCGACGACAGAATCGAGACCACCCACCTTCCTTGGCGTATCCCCTCCAGATCAGACTGACGAACCCCTCTCCGGTAAGCTTCCCTCTCGCTACCTTCCTCCGCATGTGATGGTGTCGACTCCGATGACAACCCAACCGGTGAGTCTCCGCCTTTTTCCTCACCCGCAGCGCGCCGCCCCGTCCCCGAGTGGTCGTCCGCCTACCGTACAGCCGGCCGCCCTCCGTGTGGAGATTCTCGCCGACGTCGCCCCCTTGTCGCATCGGCCGAAAAACCCCGGATGGCCGCCCTCTCTCTCCGCCGCACCCATCACCGCCAATCACCGCTGCCTTCACGATCCAGAGCCGCCGGAGAGAATCCCCAGCGCCCTCCGCCAGCGTCAGCGCCGGAGCAACCCCGCCGGTGAGTCCCCCTCTTTCGTTCACATCTCCTCTCCCCCTTTCCTCACTTTTCCCCCTTTCTCGACTACTCCCTTTCTCTCTCCACTTCCTTCTTCATTGTTACTAATGTTCCATTGTTATTATTATTATTATTATTATTATATTATTATTAAAAGGGTTGGCTGTATAGCTTTTAAAGGACTTTATTATTATTATTATTATTATTATTATTAATATTATATTATTTCTATTACAATTGCTATTTGTTTCTTTCGATTATTCTATTTTATTATTATCATTATTAATAATGATACTAACATTTTAAAAAAATGATTAACAATGCTAATATTATTAGTATTTTCTTTTCTTAGATGATATAGTTGTACTTGTATGAGAAGGTAAATATATAAATATATATAAGTGATACAAGTAGTATTTTGAGATTAATATTTTGCTATCAAAATAAGACACTGGGGCTTGACCCTATACATAATTTCAAACCAGATTTCAAAGCATAATTATATTTCTATTTTTGATCTAAAATAGTATCGTAGTACTTTTACTCGATTCAAATGATTTTAAAGTATTATCTGTAAATGTTTTGATTTATAAAAAAATGTAGTTTCAAAAATTGTGATAATATAAGTTATTTTTAAATAATAATTACTAAAATTATTTTGCATAATAAAATATTTTCAAGTAGTATGAATTTTTTTAAGATAGTATAAATACTTTTCTCTGCAAACTCTCACTATCTATCAACCTTACTCGTAACTAATTCCATAATCCTATCTTTCCGTGACTTTAGGCCTCTACATATCGAACATGGATATTGAACAAAACATGACTTGTCGGATAATTGCACCACATCAGGCGACACACCAGGCAAGATACCTTGACATTAAACAATTTATATTCAGTTTGTATTTATTTATTACATATCACTGTTCATTATTTCCGATTCTTACAGTTCCTGATTTACTCTTCTCAGTGATTATTAGTTTACTTTGTTATTATCCTTTGATTGCATAGGAACCTAGAGTTAAGAGACTACCGTCTGTAGTGTATCACATATACCTTGACACAGTTGTACCACGAAGATGTGTGAGATGAGTAGCATGTAGAGGTTCTTGTATGTGGGCTGATCCTCCATGTGTCTGCGTTAGGGCTAACTGCTAATAGAGGCATGTTAGGAGACTTAGCAGTTAGTAGGGTATATGAGTCAAGGATATGACTCTGTTAGGCATTGGATGGGAAGAACAGTTCCTTAACGTATGGGTCCTTTATGCACTTTCCTATTACTGATCCTACTGGCCTCTGACATTGGAGGAATATTATGCTTTGAGGTCCCTGGTATCCTGATGGGGCCATACCTGAGATTACTGCTCCTGAGCCAGATGCCCATGCGTTGAAGGTTTGTTCTTACTGCATAAACACATTAGAATGGTCAGGTAACCCTCGTTAATTGTCATATCACCCCATCCCGTTAGTAACTTGGGACAATGCCTCATCGCGGTATGTGCTACCCCTTGTCCTTGTTTGGTTGTAGGGGTAGTCCACTGTTTCGATGAGATATTAGATCTTGTTACGAGTGGGACTATTTACTTGTGATTTATGACATAGTATATATATTCAGTTATGTGGCATGTCTTTATGTATTTTGTTACGTCCCGCTGAGGACCTGGTTATCTCGTCAGGTGTGTGCTTTTGTCTTTCGCAGGTGTTCTAGCCGTGGCCATGATCATCTCTATTTCTTCGAGGATGATTGCACTTTGATCGACTTCGCTTCGCTCGCCAAACTCTTTCTTTTGTAATGTATTTCTTTTCATAGTTGGTAGTGGATTTGTCTTCGCCCAACTACATGTACCAATGACAATTCATAGTTGATTATATTATATTCTTTGTTCTTTTATTTTGTGTGGATGAGATTAGATTACTCTTGGTTCACTGCATTTTACAGCTTATGTATTCATACGAGGTTTTTATATATTGGAGTATACTTCGTATGTATACAGCTGGCATGTCTATGTACCTAGTCCTATGTATTTTAGGACTGGGGCGTTACATGTTTTTGTGGTGGCCCATGCAGGTCTAGTTTGCCGTTTCGGTTACATGACTGTACCGAACGGGCCTACAATATAGGATTAGAGTCTAGAATCTCATCCACCTACTTGACATCCTCTCTTGACTTCAAATTCTAAACTCTCGTTCGACCTCCTTGAATTGCATCTTGCTTGACTCCTTCTACCGTAAATTCTTAGTTTCGTGCTTAGTAAGATGACTACACTAGTATATGCCCATAGGTTAAACACATGACTAGAAGGTTACATTCACAATTAATATGCATTGAGATTTTATTTGAGTTAGAAAGGCCTTATTTTCCTAAAAGTATGATCTTAAGGATTAGCTAATCCCAAGTTGGGTAGTAGCATATTACCGCTTTCAAAGGATAGTTGGAATTTTATTTTGATATTACAAGGAGGTATACACAAGAGGATAGCTAGATCGAGAAAAAAAATTAATTTGATTTTGTGTTTTGATTTTGAAGGTCTTTGAACATATTTATGATTTATTGAGTTATAACTATACAACTTTGGAGAATATAAATTTGATTTGAAAAGGATCATAAATTTTTAAATGTGGGAGTATGATTTACGATTAACCAAAATTTGAGGATGATTGATAATTTTGGTAAAATATTTTCTTGAATTAAATTACGACATATGATTTATGATTTATAAAGTTATTTAGATTTCGAGTTTAAAGTCTTGATTATGGATATTTAAATTTTGGTGAATTTTTTTTAAAGAGTAGTTGTGACTTATTGGAGGCTAGATATACACATTTGAAGGATATAGAATTAATTCATGAGTTATTTAAATGTTCCATTTTGTAATATGAATTTCGGCTGATAAACTTATTTAAATGTTGGGTTTAAGATTGGGAAAAAAAATATTACTATTCGATTTGCGATATACAATGGTTGTTTCGAGATTGACTAGAGATTTAAAATTTTGATTAAAGTTGACAGCCTAAGATGATTGGAAATTTTGGTGGAGTATCTTGAAAATTTTATTGAGAAACTTTCGAGGAACTTGAAATTTTAGAGTAGATCATATATTGGTAGAGGACCAAGAAGCAAGTAAGGTCACCCTAGTGAGATAGAAGTATTCCACATTAGATTACCATACCACCTATGATTAGGATATTGCATATACACAAGTATAGTTAGTCATCGACCAAACTGTATAACTATATCTTTACCTTGACTTACTCGACCTTCTCTTAAATCTAGATCTTATTCAGGACATTCAAATCATTTGAAACTTGAAGTGATTAGAATCATTCCCTTGACCATACCCTTATCCATGAGGTTATTTTCTCTCTAGAAACCGTGTCCCTAACTTATTTTAACTTGATCTATGAGATTTTCTAATTATCTTTATTTTGTGTTTTAACTGTATTCTTTTGTGCATTAATTAGTACAACATAAGAACCCACTTTCTATTTTGATCATTTGGGGTTCCCTATCATGACTTTGATATTTGGAGCACAACAATAGACTTTTTTTCCAACAACTCCATATGCAAGACCTAGGCGAGCCCACCTTCATGTAGGTATATCATGTCCCACTAAAACACACCCCTTATACTATATTTTCTTGACACGACTTTTGGGTCATAAAGGCTAAATCATAACCCTACCATGGTATCGATATACTTTTCGAGCACAGATAGGGACTCAATCTCGACTAAATTCTTTCAACCCGATATGTGATGATGTTCTACTTGATTTCCTTTAATGCTCAATTTTGTGCCTTACCTTAATTGCTTAACTCGTTGTCCCATCACACTTCTAGTTTAACTCTTGTAAATTAGGTAGAATACCTCACGACCTAACCAACATTTTTGTGGACCATATTGATAGGTTCACTTGGACCATAGAATTCAATGGACCCTAACTTATCTAGTCAACCAAGCCGACTGTATAGGCCCAAACTTTGGGCAAGACTTAGATTTTAAAGGATCTTGGACTATCTAATTTCTTTCATCATCCACTGCTTATATTTTGACTATCTTATGTTGTTATTATAGTCTAGTTTTGCAAGCTTACTCTTTATCGAGCTTGTTCGTGACACATGTTTATTGTGGGTGTCCACTAATACATTGTCTAATCAGAACCGACGTATTATGGTCTGATCAACCATAGTGCACTTAGTTCACTTTTTGTATATTGTTCAACGTGGATGGAGACATAGTTAAACTTGGCCCTAGAGTCTCACCCGCGACTGCCTTGGCAATTCTTTTTGAAACTTATTCAGTCGTCTTTGAACCACTCATTCGAATTCGATAATGTCTTCTTCGAACTCTTTATTTTGCATTTCGCCTGTTTTAGAAAGATAAACACCCGTACTTGATATTCTCTTAGTTGTCCACTGTCTATTGCCAAGATAGTTAGCCAGTTACCAACCGATGTGACTATAACCCTCATGAGTTAATCCTCCTCCTCGTGACACTAGATTCATTATCGCGACTACTAATCATTCTTGAGACTTAAGAATGATTCAAATCATTTCCTTAATCAAACCTAAACCCAAACGACCACATTTTTTCAAGGAACCATACCTCCCAAGTCCCTAAGTTATTCTCCTTGATCCACCCAATGCTTTATTATTTCTCGAATTGTGTTATCATGATTGTCTTAGCTAGCGACCCTCGTCCATTACCATATTCGTAAATTATTTTCCGATTTAACAAATTTATTTTAAACACCGTTTCCTTGCCTCGCCAAATGAATTGTTCATACTTTCTTATCGTTAAACTCTTGTACCCTACCTATTCCTAAATTTCGAGGACGAAATTCTTGTAAGGTGGGTAGGATGTAAACTCCCTAAATTTCTACTACGATTTTTTTATCTTTTTGTATTTATTTGTGCTTCGTATCTGTACGTCGCATACGAGTTCGCATTGTCG
>JANAVB010032422.1:20000-35091 GCA_029216955.1 Iris pallida | reverse complement strand
GGTCCTGACTTTTCCACTTTTCTTCTTGTAGGTGAAAGATGGTGTGGGCCGTGTCACTTCTGATACTAAGTTCGGATGGATCCACATGACCTCCCCTCGTGATGTGGTGAGGGGTACTAGACCAGCAGCCTGATCTAGGGGAGGTGGAAGGTTAGCAATCTCCATTGTCGCCAGAGGGATGGGGACCACCCCGTCCTGAGTTTCCGTTGGAGGGAAGCTGCCGAATTATACCGATACCATATTGGCTGCCACGGTTACCTCTTCGAAATCGATGGCCAGAGCGTTCGAATCGATGAGGTTTTGGATGTACCGTTTCAGCTGGTAGCAATCGTGTGTAGCATGATGGACATAGCGATGATAATGGCAGTACTTTGGATTCTCCATCTCTGCCGACCGTGGTTCCCGTCTTGGTAGAGGAAGCTGGATTCTGTCTCCTTGTATGAGCATGTCCAAGATGGGCTTGACGTGACCGTCTTCGAAGGAGTACGTGATCTGCGGCCATTGTTTGTCTGCTGGCTTTGGCTCAAGTTTTTGTGCCGTGTCGGCCACCATAGCCTGCTTTCCTTTGCTATCCCGATTGTTGGAGGGGCTACCCCCATTATCGTTGTTGGGACGCTTGCCCTTATTTTCTTCTTCCGAGATGTGCAATCCCAGTTGGCGAGCCTTTTTCAATCGTTCTTTCGCGCTTGTGGCGCTAATGATGAACGTCTTCCAATCCTTGAATTGACTTTCTCCTATCCAGAGACTGATCGTTGGAAGCAGTCTCTTTTGGCAAATTTCAATCAAGGAGGAATCGGGATTTCCGGAGGGCAGCTTCATGGCGGTTTGGCGGAACCGCTCAATGTAGTTCCTTGTCAGCTCCTTCTCCCCTTGGACAACGTCCATGAGGGTGGACATGGTGACGTCCTGCCCTACTTCGTAGAATCTCTCCAAGAACATGCGCTTGAAGCCGACGAATGAGTGGATGCAGTTGTCCGGCAGATTACGATACCAGTCGAAGGCGACTCCTTCCAGTGCCCCGACGAATAATCGTGTGAGAATAGCATCGTCATGGGGCAAATGGTCGGTGGTGACCTCGAAGTAAGTGATGTACCGACTTGCTGAGGTCTTGCCATCATAGGGATTGATATTGAACGGCTTATATCTTGGTGGGAATGGCACATCCCTCCATGCAGCGGGGTATGGTTGTCGTGTTCTGAGGTCTTGGGAATTCTTTCGGGCGTAGAACATGGCTCGGAGCTCTTGGACCTCTCTTCTTACTTCGCGGGCTTCGTCCACGGCGGTGGGGGCCGTTGTTTCTGGAGGATTGTTGCCCGGGTTCGGTGCTGCCGAATTCGAGTCCGTATTGACCGCGGGACCCGTGCTGGTTGGGCCAGGCGTCCCTCCTTGCAGAGTTGGAAGGGCCGCTTTAATCTCGTCTTCAGATTTGACCAAAGCAAGCAATATGGCTTCGAGACTGTCGATGCGCTGGCGATCACTGGAACTACCTTGGTTGCTGTCTGTCATGAATACCGTTTTTACATGAGGAGAGGTAGACAGAGCGGTGGAGGAAGCGCCCTCCGAATCGTACTCCTGTAGTGAGAAGTCATCGGGGTATGTGGGTATGTTCCCTTCTGATTCAGACTCAGAAGGAACAGTACCCCCAATCTCCGAGTTCGTCTCGTCTTGGGAGTTGTGGATGTCCTCGGGGACGTCGAGATTTGCTACATCTGATTGGAGAGTTGTCTCCCCCGGCTCATCTTTTTGGAACATTGGGGTGCTGTGGAGGCTCGGAGGGGTGCTATCCCCAGCCTCAGCAACCCCCTGCGTTATGGACAACGAATCTCCTACTGTAGCAGACTTCGTCTTAGAGCGAGTACCTTGGAAAACTCCGGTGGTAGGCACCCGCTTAGACGACGGTCTTTTGGTCGCAGTGGTTGAGATTTTTGGGCTGGGAATACTTGTCTTCTTTCTTCTTCCATCAGTGGGGACTTTCCGAGCAGAGTTACAAGATACGACGGGAAGTACCTCGTCTTCTGAAGATGGCTGTCGCAGTCTTTGAAATACGGACTGCCAGCTTTTTTGTGCCGTCGCACTGTTGCAGCAGCAGTTGACGATGACTTGAGTGCAGTGGCGTCCGTGAGAGGACTTTTTTACCCCGATGTGTCTTCTCTTTCCTTGCATTTGTGGAGGATAGCCTCACGCAAGTTAGATGGGACGGGGTCGACCATCTCTGCTCCCGAAATTTTGGGAGACTTTTGCGAACCTCTCTGTCCGTCGGGGGCTGGACTCGAGTGGTTATGTACAAATTCCCATCTGAGGCCCGCATAACGATATGCGGGACGCTCGGATGGTCAGAGGGTAGATCAGCGGATCGAACTCGCCAGGCTCGTGCTGTCTTAGACTTCTTCGCTCTAGTGCGTAAGGGCACATAGTAGGAAGAGTCTAAGTGATACTGGAGAGAGTCAGACATGTCTTCTTGGGAGCACAAGAGATCAGGGCCATAAGAGAGGCGGTCGAAGACGGAACCGCGTAGAGTAGGCATCATGCGGCTGTCTTCGGTGGTCTGTATGCGGTTGGCAGGCGTAGCCGCATAGGCCTTCTTCATGCTGCTGGAAGTCTCAGCCGTATGATTCTTCTTTATGCGGCTGGATGATCTGGCCGCATGGATTTTCTTCATGCGGCTGGTGGATCCACCCTCATAAGCCTCCTACATGTGGTTGGCAGGAGTGTTCGGCTTCTTTTTGGGACGCACAGAGTCACTCTTTGCCCCTGCAAGTCCAGCATCGTAGTGTTTTTCTTCGCCGGACTTGGGAACAGCAGAGTTCTTTATGGCTTGAAGTGGAGCCGTATGAGAATCGCCCTCGCCGTCTTGGACAGCAGAGAGTATCCCGTCCAGAGCTTGTGGAGGAGCGAATGACTTCGGCCTCCACTCGCAGCGAGCTTTCTTTGTACGGGTTCGTTTCTGGATCGGGCCAGCACTTCCGTCAGAGAGCATCTCTTCGAATGCTTGTTGGTTGAAATGGACGACCATCTTCTGTTGCGTGGAGCCAAGTTTGGCTGCATCCGACTGTGTCACCAACTCTTCAGCCGTGGAGAAGTTTGTCCCCTGCAGAGTCGCCATCGTGTTTGCCATTGATTGTAAAAGTACAGAACAGTTTTATGGGAGGACTGAACTTAGACTCACAATACAAACTCACTTGTACAAAGAAAGCCTAGGGACGAAAACCTAGGTACAGCAATCTAAGTATAATTATTTATTTTAGATTCTGGGGGGTGATAATAGAGGCTCGGGAAAGCGACGGCAGCTCTGCCTTACTCCTTGGATGATCGGTGTGCAGCCTTGGCTCCAGAAGATTTGCTCAACGTTGAAGAAATGCTCTCTTTGCTCTCTCTTCTCTTCTCTCCAAGTACTCTGGTGCTCTCTCTGATCTCGAAAAGTGCTCGTGTGTGCGCCTCTCTCTATGTGTGCGTATCTCTTTGTATGTCTCTCTCTCACAAGGGAATGGCACCTTGCTATTTATAATAGTGGGAGCATCATTAGGGTTTACAATGATTTCCTCTTGGAGATGACGACGGCCTGTGGATTGGTCAATCTAGGCCATTCGTTTTGATTATGACGAATTCAGACCATTGAGTGTAGATTACACCAAATCTCATCAACAATTAATGCTGATTGGAATAAATCTTCCTCATAATGATCTTCTGATGTCTGCAAATAAATTTGATTTATTCTCCTGCCACGTGTCCCAGATTATTGGTATTTGACCCAATCTTTGATTGCAATAAATCTGAGAAATTGATCGACTTAGGACACGTGTCCTAGGAGCCACTGGGGGGATCTGAACCACATGATGATTGAGCTGCATATGATTTTAGGCCGCATAAGGTTAGGGCCACGTGTCAGGGCTGCCTGGGTAGTGGCCCTCCCTCGAGACTTTGAACCGCATGGAGGGGATCATTGCGAGCCGTATAGGGATACATCCACCTGAGCCGCATAGAAATGGTCCTCTTGAACCGCATGGAAAGGCCTCTGCTTGAGCCGCATGAGGCTGTCTCGGCCTGAGCCGCATAGGACGGCTTCATTCTGAACTGCATGAGAAGTCTTTGCTCGAGCCGCATGAGGCTGTCTCGGCCTGAGCCGCATAGGACGGCTTCAATCTGAACCGCAGGAGGAGTCTTTGCTCGAGCCGCATACGAACGCCCACGTGGCAAGGCCACGTGGCATTTTTATGGCTCTCGGGAGATTGTGTCAGATATCTCTTTCTCTTCCCTAGAAGTCTGTCATTATGACAGAGTCATAATTACTTCCTCGTGTCAGGGCTGTCATTTTTTCAGAGTTATCAGCCGTCAAAGTAATTAATACAGCATGGGTTGGAGGGGAACAATATTACGCCACATGTTTTCTGAGCCGCATAGGATGTCTTGGGCCGCATAGTCCCTTATGCCACATGACTGTCTGAGCCGCATGGGCTTTCTGAGCCGCATGGGGCTCCTTGGCCGCATGGGTCATTTTCTTTAATATTTTCCATGCTTCTACAATAAGAGGCTGTCGTTAGACTATTCTGAGTATGATAAGCCTAATCTAATGTATGCTGCACGGGACTATCTAGACGTTAGGCTGCACACACGGGTGACAACCGTCCATACCCCAAATCAACTTGCTTCTATTAAAGGTGCCTACTTCCTTATCCCAGACAGAAGAGAATGGGATCACACGATCATCTTTGGCCGAAAAAAAAGTTTTCAATCTTTCACGCCACAAGAATCCGATCTCGGACCTGACGCTGGAAGATTACCGCTCTACCTGTATAGTCCTCAATCCAAGTACTTCATGCAAAAGCAGGGGTACGACATGGAGGCTACCCCGGGTCTGAATCACGGCAGCGGTCGATGATTGCCTCTACAGCCGTCGGCACCGGCAAGGAAACCTCAGGACCATTATCACAAATCCAGACACGGCCTCGGGTATGTTACACCACCAACAACGCCCGAAAGTTCCGATGAAGAATGCGAGTGGAACTCTTATTCGTCCGAGTCACCCATTTACGACTCTGATAGCAGTATTGGAGATATATTTAGACAGACATTATCTATCAACATGACATCTGCCGATATCGAAGAGGAAGACGAAGATCTACTTGAACCACTTGAGTTGGAGTCGTGGGTCCAACAACTAGATGCACAATGGGAGAAATGCTTTGAACTTCGTGATCCTCCCACTGAGGACGAGGTTATGCAAGTTAACCTCGGTGATTAATCCTCTCCAAAGCCAATCTTCGTCAGTAAAAGCCTGACAGACGGCGAGCGGGAGTCGTTGTTACAACTCGTCAGAGAATACATCGACGTCTTTGCCTGGAGCTATAAAGACATGCTAGGACTAAACCCCAAGATCGCCCTTCATAAGCTCAACATTTATCCGGACACAAAACCAGTCAAACAACAGCAGCGGCGGTTTCGTCCAAACATCATGAATTCCATTGAAGCGGAAGTAAACAAGCTTATAGCTAGCGATTTCATCCGTAAAGAGCAGCACCCAGACTGGGTAGCCAACGCAGTACCAGTCTTTAAGAAGAACGAAAAGATCCGAATTTGCATCAATTTCTGCAATCTGAATGCGGCATGCCCTAAGGATAAATTCCCTCTCCCGATCACTGACATAATGATCAATAATACGTGTGGCTTCGAGCGCATGTCCTTTATGGATGGCTTTTCAGGATACAAACAAATCAAAATGTCTCCTGATGACAAGAAGCATATGTCATTCCGAACATCGATCGGCGTATATTGTTATACGGTCATGCCCTTTGGCCTGAAGAACGCCGGTGCTACATATCAATGGGCTATGAGTGTCATCTTCAGAGATCATTTGCGCAAGACGGTGGAGTGTTACGTTGATGACATCGCCATCAAGAGCCGCGCCAAAAATGATCACTTACATGATTTGAGAACAGTGTTCGACCTTATGCGAGCGCACAACCTGAAGATGAATCCCACCAAGTCTTTCTTGGGCGTGTCCAGCAGAAAGTTCTTAGGCTTCGTCATTACTTCGCGGGACATTCACATAGATCCCGACAAAAAAAAGCAATCCTGAAGATGAGCCCACCAAGGAACCTCTGTGAACTCCGCGGCCTTCAGGGAAGACTAGCCTATATCAGGAGGTTTATATCTAACCTCTCAGGGCGATGTCAACCCTTCACTCGACTCATGAGGAAATGTGTCTCTTTCGTACGGAACGAGGAATGTCAGCATGACTTTGATGATATTAAGGAGTACCTGACGAATCCGCCAGTTCTGGTAGCCTCGGTCACCGGAAAGCCCTTTCTGCTCTATGTACGGGCAATGGAACACTCCCTCGGTGCTTTGCTAGCACAGAATAATGACGCGGGACATGAACAAACCATTTACTATCTCAGCCGGATGATGGTAGGACCGGAACATAGGTACACCGTCGTGGAAAAGGAGTACCTTGCCCTAGTGTTCGCCATTCAGAAAATATGACACTATGTGACAGGGCAGACAATCCATGTTGTTTTACGAGTTAATCCTCTCAGGATTCTCATGACCAAGCCCGGTGCACTCAGCTCTTGTCTAGCCACCTGGGCGATACTATTATCCCCATACGATATGGTTTTTGTTCCGCAGAAGGCTATCAAAGGTCAAGCCATGGCTGACTTCGGCAGCCCATCCAGGCTCAGAAATAGCCAGATTCTATAAAAAAATTCCCGATGAAGTCGTCGCCTCGAACATGACTTCGTATGACGCCATTTGGCGAATGTTCTTTGACGGTTCTTCAAGAACGGGGCTACAAGGTGATATCGTCGCTGGAGTGGGGTAGTATTAATTTCCTCCTCTGAGTTGGTGGTCAATCGGACATATTCTCTTACAGAATCATGTTCAAACAACGTAGCCGAATATAACGCTCTAGTCATCGAACTCCAACTCGCAAAAGAAGTGGGGATCAAGTACTTGGAAGCATATAGTGACTCACAGTTGGTTGTTAACCAGATCCGAAGTTCATACGAGTTTCGTAATGATGACCTGATTCCCTACTATCAGACAGCAATTGCCATCATAGTAACCTTAGAAGGATTTTTTATAGAGCACGTTCCTAGGATCCAAAATATCGAAGCCGATGCCCTAGTAGGTCTCGCCGCTTCCTTGGCACTTCCAAATGATACTCATCATCTAGTCGACATAATAGGCCATGAGCTGGTATGTCCCAAGAACAATCTTTAACTGGGTACGAGTTACTCCGCCCAGATAACCAACGACATACAAGACTGGAGACGCCCGCTCATCAACTTTACAGTCTATGAAATTCTACCAGAGAATGTGAAGGAAACAACTTCAATCAGAAGACGCTCCCTCAGATTCTTCTATGATACGGAGACAAAAATGTTATATCAACGATCCTACGATGGGCTACTATTAAGATGTCTGTCAAATATAGAAGCCAAAGAAGCCTTACGCGAAGCTCATGACGGCGCTTGTGGGGCTCACCAACCTGGCCCGAAATTGCAAGATCGTCTCCACCGGATGGATTATTACTGGCCCACAATGGAGAAGATGCAGTTGATTATGCAAAAAAGTACAAGGCTTGCCAGATCCACGCAGATTTCATACATCTGCCATCTGAATTCTTGCACCCGACAGTAGCCTCTTGGCCATTTGAAGCATGGGAAATGGACATCATTGGGTCAATCACCCCGTCGTCGTCTAGAGGGCATCGGTTCATACTTGAAATTACCGATTACTTCTCCAAATGGGCAAAAGTTGTTCCGCTGGCAGAAGTGAAGACATCGAACGTGATTAGCTTCATAAAACATCACGTCATCTACCGTTTTGGACTGCCACAAAAAATTATTCATGACAATGGTCCGCAGTTCGCGAGCCACGCTTTCTATCGATTTTGTGACAAGAATCGGATTCAGAATATGGCCTTGACAGCATATAACCCATCGGCTAACAGCATGGCTAAAACTTTCAACAAAACCATAATCAAACTCCTCAAAAAGTTCGTGTCTTCAAAAAAATACGACTGGAATGAAAAGCTTGGCGAGTGGTTATAGGCGTATCGCACCACAATTCGGACGGCTACAGGAAATACACTGTTCTTCTTGGCTTATGGAAGCGAGGTCCTCCCATTGGAGACTCAGATCCCCTCACTTCGAGTGGCCCTTACTCACCGGTTAACGTCAAACGATAACTACCGCCGACGGCTACAAGAGTTGGAAGCATTAGATGAGAAGCGTTTACAAGCTCAACAAAGCATAGAGCTCTACCAAACGCGCATCTCTCGGCTTTCAACAAGAAAGTTAAACAGAGAATATTCCAAGTCGGCGATCTCGTCTTGGCCATTCGCAGACCAATGGTCATGACTCACAAGACCCCCGGCAAATTCCAGCCTAAATGGGAGGGTCTGTTCATCATCGAGACCGTATTCTCCAACGGCATGTACCGTCTCGCAAAACAAAATAGAGACTTTCTCATGATGCCCATCAATGGCAAGTTCCTCAAGAAATATTATGTCTAAACGACATTTTCCAACTATCTCTCAGATTGTGAGTTATGTACCCTCTGGTATCGTTGAACTTATACTCTGACCTCAAATCTTCCAGATTGTTGAGTTATGTACCCTTAGGTGCCACTGGACTTACTCTCTGACTACTCCGAATGGATTCATATCTCATCTCCTGGTCATATCTATGAACTTCCACATTAAATGTTTTTCTATTACCCGCACCACCAGTACGTAGAAGGGTAATAGGTCCATAAAACTTATCCTAATCTATTACTCGCACCATCAGTGCACAAAAAGGGTAATAGGTCCACAAAATTCTCCAACGGGAAAAACAACTACGTCCATATTACCTCTGAGTTGTTTTCCCATCCATCACAAACAAATCACCCAACGCATAGAACTTCCACGTTGATAGTACCTCTGAGTTGTTCTGTGTATCCCCATTAGGCCTACTCCTACCACATTCTCATTACCTCTGAGTAGGAAGGCTCTGTTTTTAACCCATATTTACCACGTCCTCATTACCTCTGAGTAAATATGTTAGTTTTCTCTCCACTTATTATCAGTACTCGCATCGCCAGTACACAAAAAGGATAATAAGTCCATAAAAGTTATCCTAATCTATTACTCGCACCATCGGTGTACCAAAGAGTAGTAGGTCCACAAAATATCATTCAAATCTATTTGCTCGTATTTTCAGATGCACAAAAGGGCAATAGGTCCACAAAAATCCCCCAGTAGGATGTTCTTTATCAAACACAAATGCTGTATTAGACCCTCTAGTACAAGTACCACAAAATACCACAAATAAAGAATGGAGTGAATATATTCTGTTTATTAAAAAATAGATACATTCATAGGACTACATCGACAGCAGAAAATAAAGAAAGGAAAATCTAGCAATACATAGTTTGGTCAGTTTGACGGTACTTCATCTTCATCGAAAAGCAGTTTCGTGGCCCTCGAAAGAAGTCATGTTTTACTGCTGAGAAGCAAACAAGGCTGTTGAATCTCCAAGGAGCTGCCCGGAGGACAAATATAGCATGCTATCCTCCCCTCTGTATTGCGGATACCTTAGCCCCGCTCCCCCGAAGGACCATACCTTCAAAACATTATCCCTGATGGTGGTTTCGCCTACTTAGAGAGCCGCGAAGGCAGGACGTTCATAACGACGCCTGACCACCGTCCAACTCTCCGAGGTATAAAGGCTCTTCCTACCACCTGGGGAAAACTCTTCCGAAGCACGAAGAGTCCTGAGTTGTTTGATGTGTATGCCAAAATGGCGGGGGAAAACTCTTCCAAAGCATGAGAAGTTTTGAGTTGTCTGATGTATGTGTCAAAATGGTGTATTTTCACTCTATCGTCGACGTCGGTCCTGTAGAAGTTTGCTAGCCAGAATCCTAAAAGCATGGAGAAAAAAAGGGGGCTTAGCACCGAAAAGAAAACAAAGAACTCTGTTTTTTTAGTTATGCGGCCTAGCCAGTTATGCGGCCTAGCCAAATAGAACTTATGCGGTCCAAAGTCATGAGACCGGCTTCATGAAGTACTCATACAGCTCAGTCATAAAGCACTTATGCGGCTCAGTCATAAAGTATCATTCGGCTCAGTCATAAGACAATTATGCGGCCCAGTCATATAGTATTCAGACGGCCCGATCATAAAGTGCTCATGCGGCTCAATCATGAGGCACTTATGCGGCTCAGTCATGAAGTGTTCATGCGGATCAGTCTTGAGGCACTTATGCGGTTTAAGTTCGAATGAGCAGCGGTGATGCGGCCCAGCCCATGTGGCCCTATCATACAGAACACATGCGGTCCAAATGAGAGGGCATGCATCGACCAGGCTTAAAGCACATAGGCAGTATATGACAGGTCCGCGCATCATTATGCGATAGGGCCATTCAAAATTTCAGTCGTCGTCTTCCTACCGTCCTTACTCTTGAGAGGGGGTTGCACGTCGGGATGAATGGAAGAAGCGTCTGCCGCTCTCGATGGAGAGACAAGTCCCCTCCCTTTGGTCGTCACACAGTCGACTTGGAAGCTTTTGGAGCCATAGCAGAAAGTATGATGAAGTCGAAGGAGAAGAAGGTGAAAGAGGAAAAACTCTCTCCGAATGACCCCTATTTATAGAGTTGCTGAAAAGTGCCTCTTCAATTCTCGAGATCATTAAAGATAATGACGACGTTTGGGGACTTTATCCCTAAATAACCGTCAGCTTTATCTTAAAGAGCGCCACTTTGATTCTCGAGATCATTAAAGATAATGTCGACGTTTGGAGACTTTATCCCTAGTAATCGTCGGCTTTATCTCGAAAAGAGATCCACAACCGAATCAAAAAAATTAAACCCAGCAGTGACAGCTGGCAGGCTGATGGGGTCTCTCTACGGCTCGAGTTTTCCCTGCGGCTCAAGATTTTCCTACGGCTCGAGATCTCTCTGCAGCTAGAAAATTACCTGCGACTTGAAGACTCCCTGCGGCTTGACATATCTCCATGCTTCTTATTCAAAGTATTCTAAATTTGCAATTTGAAAACTTTGAAGGGGGTCTTGTAGAAGCATGGAAAATATGAGGTTCATACGGATCACAATTTGCCGTATATGTACTTTAGGCCAAACAGGTCCGCATAAAGGAAAGCCGCATGACAGATTCAATGCCTTATGCGGCCCGTCGACAACCAGCTACAGAAAAAAGATATACGGCCAAGGGGATCAGTTCGTCTAATAAAGCTGACAAGTTCTGTCAAAACTAATAAAAATGATAGCTCTGACACTTTGACAAAAAGATAAGACGTGAGACGTAACCAAAAGTAGGGTTCATACGCTTTCATGCGACCAAAAGGAGTGTTACCTAAGCCGCATGAACCTTATGCGGCTCAAACATATGCGGCCCCAAAGTCTCCGAACTTCATGCGGCCAAGGGTGACTGTGACCCAAGCCGCATGAGCTTTATGCGGCCAAAATATAGAATCTATGCAGCTTAAAAGCCCTTAAGCTATATGCAGGCTAAGAAAGTTTGTGACTTAAGCTGCATGAGTCTCATCCGGCCCCATACGGTCAAAAACTGATAGACTCATGCGACTCAAAATGATTCCTGCGATAGGACACATGGCAGGCTGACCAAGTCTTAACTACCCAGAATTGCTGCAACAAAATCCTAATAAATCGATAGATGGCGGCCAAAGAGCGGGTCTTCACGTGCTAATTAGCCACGTAGCCACAGGCCATCTATGCGGCTCAACATACATACCATTATAAATAGCATGGTGCCACACCCCTGCAAAAGGCTGACAACCTTCGAAAAGCAATTTCTTCAAGAGCTAAGGACTACGTCAGTTCAAGGAGTAAGGCAGAGTTGATAACACTTTCCCGAGCCTCTACCATCACCCCTAGAATCAAAAACTAAACAATTATACTTAGATTGTTTCCTAGGATTTTTTTTAGACTTTTCTTTGTACAAGCGAGTTTGCAATCAATTTTAGTATTTCTGTAATACATGTCTTTGATTTTTAATGGCAAACATCGGGGCATGACAAATTGGTATCAGAGGACGGCTTTACGTCCTTGGACTCTTATTTGATTCGCTTCAAATCAAAGTTGTATCCACGGTTATCTAAAGTTGCTTCTGCAATTACTCAACGTTGCTTCTGCGATTAAATCGAAAATTGCTTTCGCGATTATTCCGATGTCTTTTGTGTATTCATTTCAAGTAGATTCATCTCTAAAAGTTTGTTGACCCTATTGGTTTCCATACAACAAGTGTAAATACACTATGATGCTCATGAATCTTTGGTTGTTGTTGGTCTGGACACTAATGACCCAACAATGACTCGATGCCATAGTATGCTATATTGTGAATAATGTTCAAAATGTGGGAATAGAGAAAAGTTGCTATGCGTGTTGCAACATGTTTGAGAATTGCATGTTACATTGGGAAGGAATTGTGAATGAGACAGTTGATGGATGAGTTCAACAGAATTGATGAGCCGACTCATGTGTGGCGGCCTTATGACTTTGAGACCTTGAGATGTTGGCTTTGTGTTATGATCAGTCTAGATCATGATTGTCCGAAATAGATTCGAGTTCAGTATTGTTTGAGATTGGCTTCATTTCTGAGGGTATATGCCTCTACCACTTCAGAACGATATGTATCATGACCCTTCCACAGGATAGCAATGAGTTATCCATGAGCATTGGGTAGTGCTGAAACATAACTGGGAGTTATGCCTTGTTGTTAGTTGACTCGAGTGTCCCTTGATGGTGGTGTTATGCTGGGTAACAAGAATTATGGAAAATTATGACGGGTGCCTTTGGTTGGAAACTTGCTCAGTCAGGTGATGACTCAGACTAGTCGGTTGTTTATTATACTGTGGGCAAATGGATTTGGCAAGAGAATGTGGTGGCATAGAACATTGAATGCTTATTGTGATTGGTTGGATGGAAATCCTGTGTGGCTCTTACAGTTGGTTGCTAATCTAGATGTTTTAGAAATGTTGTCGGTAACTCGGAAGAATGTTGGAAATTTGTGCCTTGACCCTAAGTATGATATATGCTAATCCATATTGACCACCAAATGATAGATCCAATGAAGTATGAGTTCATTCTTGAAGAGATGGATAGTCGTTGCATACGTGCATGTATGCTCGAGAATTTGAAGTGTATCACAAAAGTAACAAGTAATGACTCAGAATACTTGTGTTGCATAGAGAATGGTTAATTGATACATGAATTGTCAGATTGGATCGAATTAGATTACTTGACCCTTATGGTATGAGATTTTATGAATGTCCGTATAAGATTTTGATGGCCGAAAAACGAATGGGATTGAGAATCACAAAATGTGTTGGTTAGTGTCAGTAGATGGTATAATGGTATGGATGACTGTCGGTTGGGATATAGATTGTTGGGTTATGACTTAGTGGTATGACTTTGTCATACAGACCGAAATAATGTGATTTCATAGTTTGCTTGAGACTCTATAAGAATTGATGACCCTTGCATAGTTAGCCTTGGCCTATGGACCCATGTGGATACGAAAGGATTTGGAACTGAAATTAGATTGTTGGAAATTTTACTTGATGGGTTAGATTGCTGCAAAATTATATGTCAGGTCGGGATTTAGACCGTAATATTGCTAGATCGACCTTGTCGGTTTTTGGGTAAATTTAGAATGAGCCTTTGTGGAAATTAGTTCCTTGTGGATGACCATAGATAGACTTGATCCTAGACATCGTGGGCTGCTTAACTAATTATTGGCATAGTCGGCGATGGCGATTAGTTGTTCAGATTGAGTTTATACCCACAAGTTTGGGTATAGTTACTGTAGGTTGCTTGTTGGCCCTAGGATTAAGAAATTAGCATAGTTCCTAGTAGCCACACTTTAGGGGAGTCACTTGAATGATTAGGTTTAGCGGTCGGTATAGCTAGCGTTAGAGACTTGACCGAATAATAGGTGACCGTTGGCATCCAATAGGATGACCCTTTTAGTTGAATGAGAGATGGTGATGAGATTACCTAAGAAAGTGTATGTTGCAACATGAGCCTCAGAGATGTTTAACGCTTGTGAAGTAACATGTCGACCTTCAGCAGGAACTGCAATTGTGGGATGAGACATGTTGTATGTATCGAGAAGTGAATTGTTCAATAAGATGGAATTGACCGCTAATGACGAAAATGACGAATTGGTTTCTAAAGCCGGTTAGCTGGATTAACATGGAATGTTGTGCATCAAATTGAAAACATGGATTGTTGCTCAGAAGTTTGGTTCGTGATTTCATAGTCGGCAAGGAAATTACAATAAGACATTGCGGGATGGATATTGTGTTGGGTAGAAAGTGTGCACGGGAGTGTGCTCTTGGCTGGAGTAATTGATAATGAGTGACTCTCGGATTGGACCTTTCAGAAAAGATGAATGGCCTCGGGGGTGAATCAAAATCAAGTAAGAGCTAGTTGCATTAATAAGTAAATTAATGACAGATGAACGGATTGGAACATTAAAATAGAATGTTGGAATGCTTAAAGTAGATGGAAAGATTGGTATTGAGACTGGAAGGAATGTAATTGCATATTGATTATTGTGAAGTATTAGTATGGTTGGTTTCAAGTTAAGACCCTTGGCTCGAATATTAGAAATATTGTCTTTGGATGAGTGACTTCCCGAGTTTGTTCCTGAGGTTAAGTGTGTGTGGCTTGAAAGATAGCGACTGTGGCGAAGCGAACGAAGTAATAAGTCAATTGTAAGGATGCTGATAGACTTCGAGAATGCCTAGACCGTAATTTGGGTATTAAAATGTGCAAGCCGAATTTGGGGAAGAGGTTGCACCTGTGGCTTATCGAATCGCACTATCACGGACGTTGGCTGAAATACATATATTTTGGGGACGCCTAAAGTATGTGTGTGAATCCAAACAAAGTGCTAGGCTGCGAACAAGATAATATTGTAGGGAGCTTATTAATTCGCACTACCACTGACTTTGGCTTAAATGCATGTATTTTGGGGAGGTTTAAAATATGTGTATGAATCCAAACGAAGTGATAGGCTGCGACCAAGATAACACTACAGGAAGAATTGGTGAATTAATGAGAAGTGCAAA
>JANAVB010032422.1:0-15000 GCA_029216955.1 Iris pallida | reverse complement strand
GTGTGTGCGTGTACAGCGGAAAATAATCACCAATTAAAAATATTAAGCAATTATATATTATGACATATAAAAGACGGTAAATAAAATGCGGTAAAGTAAGAGTCAAGAATTCAAACTCAGTGAACACTACGATGTATACTGGTTTCCCTCTAAGAGGACTAGTCCAGTCGCGAGTACCCTTGCTCGCTGTTAATCCACTATGACACAAGCTTTAACTGAGCGGTTGCAACTCTTACAACACCGTGCTTGGCGACAAGTGCACGACCGACTTCACAACACCGTGCTTGGTGACGAGCGTACGACCGACTCCAGAAGGCAATTGGAAAACTGGAACGTTTTCTGAATACAACCTCTGATACAACTCTTCAACACCAAACTCTAGATTAAACAGAAACCGTACTGGCTTGGCTAATAGTCATAAAGGCTTAGATATGAAAGTAAAAGCTCAGAACACTTTAGATAGAGAAGAGAAGAGATGAAATTGGATTGTTGAGATGAATGGTAATCTCAACTCTATTTATAGTGTTTTTGGAGAAACCAAACTCGGGCAGAGTTCGGATGCTATAATTTCGCATACGAACGTTGCATACAGATTTGGAGGCAACAAATATTTGAATTTAAATAGACCGAACTCGGGCCGAACTCGGTCAGAGTTTTGTCAGAGTTCTGCTGGTTCAGAACAGTAAGGAATCAACCAAATTTGCATAGGTTTTGGGCCTTTTGGAATTGTAGATTTTTGGGATACGTAGGTAGGCTTATTTTTGTTTGTGGACTGAGAAAAACCTAAGCCAGTACCGATCCGATCAATCTCACATTTTTCTAGACTCAATAAAAGGAAAAATACAGAATAAATATGAAAACCAATAGCCCTTTTGATGACCGGGCAGCGGAACCCCCGATGCAAGGCCCCGGATAGGTCGTTGGGCGGTTCAGAGAAATCTCCTTATATAACGCCGTCTTTGGCCGATTAATAATTCTCCATTGCATATTTCCTGATTTGATCATGTTTGATCATGCTTACAGCATGTCTACAAATACACGTTAGGCAAACAAAACAATATAACTGATACAAGCATAGCAATATGATGTAAAGAACATTTAGGACTAATGCTAAGTATAAGTAGCAACATGATAGGGATTACATGAATATTAGTGACGTCATTATGTTAAACTTAATTGATTAGCCATATTCAAAAATATGATATAATCATTGGGCTAACAATCTCTCCCTTTTTATTATAGCAAATCCTTTAAGTTTAATACATATATAATAGATGCATGTATCACTAATAAACACATAATATTATGCATGTATCATTAATAAACACATAATATTAGAATATTGAGATATATACAATAGATGCATGTATCACTAATAAACACATACTACTAGAATATTGTGTGCTAACTTAAACTTATTTCTTCCTCTTTGACATGATCAAAAAAATAAGCTCTCCCGTAATAAGAGATAAAACGAACTCAAGCTTAAGTACAGTAGGAAGGCAAAAAATAATCATGATCAAAGATTAGAAGAATAGTGAAACGACAAGTTTAGAAAATTGCATAACTAAAGTAGAAAAATTTGTCAACAGAAATACAATATAGTTGGTTGAACGTAAACATTGAAGTCAATCAATACATAGTTTACCAACTTGAAATCCAAAAATGACATTCAAAACACATTTTGTTGAATAAATAAAACTGTAGTTTTGAAATTGATTTTAATAGGTAGATATCAATAATGTAATCCTATTATTGGTCATAAATAAATCATAAGGAATAAAAATTCGCAGACCTAGTATATATAAAAAAAATCAAAAATATAATGAGACTTTCAACAATGATCACAAAAAAATATGATTCATAATTTGCCCATACAAATTAGTGAATCAATTCCATAAAGAGTATAATCATTGAAAAAAAAATCAAAAGACGTATACTAGAATCTATGCAAAATCTATACCAAAGTTCATGCATTTGAATTCATTACCATAGCATGATAAATAAATATCCACTAGATAAAAATGAAGGTAATGAAGACAAAATACTTGAGAAGGAGAAATCCAGTCGACTTGAATGCTCCTCCGTAAAGTATGATCAGTCTAAGTATAGATAATCATGAACTTTGAGATAAAATCTCAATAAGAAATGCCAAATCAATTTAAGCTCAAAGGGATCATTAATAAGGATAATTAAATATATTTGGCAAGATAACTTTTACAAACTCATAAAGGAGAGAACTAAAATAAATAAATAATAATAATCACATATTTTCTCATAAACTTACTCAAATAAAAAATTATAAACAAATCAACAAGATATTTAACTAAGACAATATAAGTTCATGATGAACTAGGTATACCACATATTAAGGGCATAAAATAATTAAAACAAATAATTTGCTCCCCCTTAAAATATGTGTATATAGTTCAAAAATAATTTAATAGATAAAATAAATAATCATAAGATCTAAGGGATATCCAAGATATGCATCTTTTCTTTCCTTTGATCATATGCATATAAAATTCCAAACTCAAAACAAATATCATCTTTAGGCAAGAAAAAGAAATATCCAATAAATAAATGCTTAAAGATGAAAAAAAATATGTCTTCAATAAATATTAAAAAAAACAAGACATTAAAATATTTTGAAACTGTCTATAATAATAACATTTGATTACTGGACAGATTCAATAAATCAAAACGAAATCAAAAAAACTTTTCAAAATGTGGAAAACAATTTTAATAAAAGAATCCATAAATCATAAATAAATCCATTTGAACAAATAAACTAAATCAATGTCCAAAGAAAAATGTATTCTAGATATATGGCATGTCAAGGGGACAATTGATTTGATTAACTGCTCCACCTTTACATGGTGGTATCCAAAAATAATAGTATTGACAAATTTAAAACAAATTCAGATAGATATTTCCAGAAGTAGAAAATTAATCAAAAAATATTAGGTCTTCTTATCAAAGTTCATTTCTTCCATTTTTAAAGACTTAGCACGGTATCCACCTGACAACCGTAAGGTTAAAGAAAAGAAACGCTTTGAGAGAGATTCAATTTGCATGACTTCTTTCCTGCAAAGAGTTACTATTGTAGACAGTAAGTAACTTGAATAAGAAGATAATAATATAAAGCTCAAAATTATTGAATATTACACAAGTTAAAGACGAAATCACAAGACCATAATATTCAAAGAGTAGTCACAAGATCATTAAGTCTGAATATTGAAAAGTATGACAGAAAAGAATATATAAAAAGATGACAAACATTAACCTATGGAAGATCAATGCATGTTACCTTTTGTAAAAAAAAATATCATTAAATAATTTTCATCAAGGCTAAGATCCAAAATCCATCAGATAACAATTGTAACTAGATCTAAGTAAACCTTTAGTTTATAAAGCGTTGACCAATCTTGGGTTAGCTGTAGAGGTACTGTCCCAGCTAACGGGGGTTCACCGGGGAACACTTAAATACCGCTTTGCTTCGACCGTAGTCGTGGTGACAGACAGACCCTTTGTAGGCTTGTATCCAAAATAAATCTCTTCTTTAATAACCGAAGATTTAAGAAGAATTAGTGCAATATGAAATAAATTATATTCTATGGACTTAAAAAAAATTTTAAAACAATGTAGCATACAACATAAGATGTATCAATTACATTAATCCATATGTGCTACAAAATTATTGGATAACAATAAAATATAGAATATTTGTAAATCAAAATGTAGGACCTAGATACGCTGATGTATTTGGAACCTAGGGGACTGGGTTCAATACCTTAGATCCAAAACTAGATAATAGTTGTATTTAGACCTTAACAAATCTTAAGTCTATAAAATATTGATTACTTCGGGTTAGCTGTAGGGGCCGGTTCCCAGCTAACGGTAGTCCGAAGACTAGTACACCGTGTTGCTTCAGGCTATTTACACCTGTATGACAGAAGGACCCTTTCGACTTGTTCCCAAAATAATTTATACTCTTAAGAACTTAGATTCAAAGGAATATATGCAGTATCATCGAATATCGTCGAAATCCAGAATCCATAAAAGTAAATACCCAAGAAATGGTTTATCAAGATCAAGATATTAAAAATTTATCCAAAATGTCAACCAAAAAGCCAAGAAAAACATACATCATTAAAAGAGGCTTTGAGGAAGAAGATAATAAAGAGAAGTACATGAATTTGTTCAAAAAAATAGCTTACATATGAGATAAGCACAAGTTTGAAACTACTTTTCAAAATAATATAATATAGAACTTGAACTTAACTCATATATCCCCATAAAGATATTTATACAATATAAGAAACATGTGAGCAATATATGATTGATAATGAATTATTCATGTATTATTAACAAGCATAAAAAATATCACAAGATCAAAAACATGCATAAATAAACTTTATCAGACAAAGATATAATTGATTCATAAGAAATTAATCAAAATAAAATATGAGAATCAATAGTGAATATATTATGCAAGCACAAGGTTAACATAAAAGCATATGTATATACTTTTCAAGTAAATAGGAGACTTGTGCTAAACATACATACTCACAAAATACCGATCAAAGTAATTGTGACATGTTAAAGACAAATCGATAAGAAGTGACCATTAAAAAATATTAAAGACAAAGAGTCAAAAGCATAAACCAACAACAAAAGCTTCTATGGACTAGAGTGGTATGCATCTTCATAGATAAATACTAAGAGTAAAGAGCATACCTAGGAAAATATGTCACACTAATAAAAGAAAGACTATATAGTATGAAATAATCATTTAAGCTAATCAACTAATCATGATAGGATTATAACTCACATAAATGATAAACAATTAAAAGATATCAATGAGAGCTAATATCAATACATCAATAAGAACATGCTAGATATTAAAAATTATTTAGGAAGCATGTTACCGAAGTGGTTCTAGTGACCACACTTATGTTGGTGCAATTGCTTGGAAGATGACCTTTATAGCTTTGCAATCACCAACATGCTCTATGGTTCTAAGGTTCAGTATAAGTACCTCCACCTAAAATATTAGGTGAAGACTTTGGTATCCAATACTTGGATCCATATTTGTTAGCTTTGGGAACCCATTTGCACAAGTTCATATCAACAAGTTTTCTAATCTGACAATAATTAGAAACATGTCCATTCATACCACAATAAGTATGTGCAGCAGTATGAGAACGTGCGGTGTGATATGTCTTGCGTGATTGACTATAATAAAAAGCATGGTTATGTTTAACCAAAGCTTTGCGTGCTTTCTTTGTAAAAGATCTGTCGTGTGTGATTTTCTGATGTGTCACGTGTCTTGTGTTAGATTGAGTCACAGGTTGTACTACCTGCTTTTTCAGTCTACTCTCTAACTTTTTAGAGTTAGCACATATCTCATGATATTTAACAGAAAGAGCATCAATTCTACATAAAGCAATAGAATACTTCTTCTTTTCTGATTCTAATTCCTCCTTAAGTTTAGCATTTTCTTGAGTGCTTTTCTCAATGCATTCAAGTGCCTCATGCAATCTAAACTCAAGTATGAAAATCTCAGTAGAATTATCAGAAGTAGAAGTATTTCTAGCATCATTCAATAAGCAAGTCAGCTTTTCATTCTCAAGCTTATAGCAGAGAATATCCTTTCTAACTTGCTTATACTTATCTAATACTTTCTTGTGTTCTTTCAATAGATCACTGAAAGCATCAGATAGGTCATCATAAAAAAATTCACTCTCTGCAAAAATAGAGTTATCTTGTACCTCGTTGGATAATGCCATTGAGCATATATTTGTAGCTTGACGAGGTCTCTCTTCTTCTTCAGATTCGCTTGCCTCACTTTTGCACCATATGCTCGTGGTAGCGTACTTGTGAGATGATGATCTTTCTTCTTTTGATCGTTCGTAGTGACTCTCATTTCTAGCAATAGTACAATCTTCTTGGATATGGCCTATCTTCTTGCAGTTGTCACATACAAGCTCTTCTTCATATATAGGGTTGTGTTGAACCTTAAATCTCGATGCCATCATGCACACATTTGTATCATTATAAAGACTATCCTCCTCACTGGAGTCGCTAGCACTACTTTCGTACCTGCACTCATAAGTAGCTTCAATAAGTTTCCAAATTTTATGAGATGTTGTGCAAGTAGTAATGAGATTGAATACATTGAAGTCTACAGCACAATAGAAAACATGCTTTGCTTTTGCATCAAGGCTAGCTAACTTCTTCTCTTCCTCTGTGTAACTATAATAAGGCTTGTTGATTATAGAGGATGTGAGAATAGAAGTGATAGTAGGCTTTTTGTAGCAATTGACAACAATTGACCATAAGTCAAAGTCTTGAGACTTCAGGTACAAGCTCATCCGTGTTTTCCAATAACTATAGTTCATTCCATCAAATAGTGGGAGTCTATTTGCGGATTGTACTTCACCTGTAAAATTGAATTCACGGCTGCCATATAAAAATACTCTAGAGTGTTATATATGAATATAACCTGCTCAATTGATAATAAAGATCTACTCAAAGGATGTTAAGACAGATAATAGAGTCTTAGCTCTGATACCAATTGTAGGACCGTTGAGCACGTCTAGAAGGGGGTGAATAGAGTGTGTGCTTGTACAGCAAAAAATAATTACCAATTAAAAATATTAAGCAATTATATATTATGGCATATAAAAGACGGTAAATAAAATACGGTAAAGTAAGAGTCAAGAATTCAAACTCAGTGAACACCACGATGTGTACTGGTTTCCCTCTAAAAGGACTAGTCCAGTCGCGAGTACTCTTGCTCATTGTTAATCCACTATGACACAAGCTTTAACTGAGCGCTTGCAACTCTTACAACATCGTGCTTGGCGACAAGTGCACGACCGACTTCACAATACCGTGCTTGGTGACGAGCGCACGACCGACTCCAGAAGTGTAACTCCACTTCCCGGTTTTAAATAAATAATTAAATTTCTAAAAATTATATACTTGTCATTATTAAGCTTTAAATAAAAATTGGTTTTAAATAATATATTGGATGATATATTTTGGAGGAAATTTATTTTTTGATTACTTTTCAATTTGAAAAGTTGTTATAACAACTTTGGGCCCACCATGTGGATTTTTTTTCAACTGTTTTTAAACAATTCCTGTAATAATGAAAAAGCATAAGGTTTTACTGAAAGTTTCTAATTAATTAAAAGACTGGGTTGTAATTTATAGAAAAGGGGAGGGGGTAGATGCATGTTTGCCTTAAGCGGAGGGGTCAAATTATAAAAGTTGCAATTTCCTCCTTTTAATAATCGGGAGGAGAGAGAAGACCATTTCATTTCTCAACTCTTTTCTTGATTTTCTCAGAGCCCCATATCTTTCCCCATTCTCCTTAGCCGAACCCTAACCCTAATCGGCGGCGACTGCGGCTATTTCGAGCGGTGATTTCCGGTGATGACTCCGGTGACAACGACGACGGTCGTTCCTTCCGACAGTGGCACTCATCTGCTCCTTGGCGGACGCCGAGTCGTCCAACCTCTTCGATGACGGCACGGTTCACTTCTTCGACTCCGGCGGCGACGAGTGGTCGAGCCACTCCGGTGATGACGGTGGATCTCTTCAGGCGCTGAGATCGCAGTAACGGCGTCTTTTCCGCGGTGTTCTCGACAACTTCGACGGCGTTCCGGCATCGCATTCGCTTTGAGCGCAGCAATCAACCCTCTCCGACGATCATTCCTCCAGCGGCGACTGCGGCGATTTCCTCCGGCGCTTAGGCTCTCCGACCAGATCTCGGCGAGAGCGTCCAGCGTCGGCACCCATTTGTTGGCGGCGACTTGCGCTTTTCGGACGATCTTTCAAATCGTCGCGTGTCCGTGTCCTCTCCGATCGAGGGGCCTATTCTCGGTGAGTCGATCTACGTTTTCGTTTGGAATGATCGTGTGGATTGTTCACTCTTTTGATTCTTCCAATTTTCCTTGTGTCGAATTCCTCAGTAGGAATCTCGCCAAGTTGGAGCGATCGATCAGATCTCACTGTTCGACGTTGATCGATTGGGCTGATCCTCTCCTTGAAGACCCGGCTACGCTCAGTCACTGCCGAGGATCAACCACGGCAGGTAATTCATTAGAATTATCCTTCCTTACTATTTTTGTGTAAGACCTAGTGTTGGATAATCTTTTGTTTGAGGAAATTTCATCTCTCACTCTGAAATTCTGGGTTCCTGTTTCGTGGCCACTGTTTGGTTGTTGTTCCGTACCAGGATTGATCTCATTGTTGGAGTCGAGTAGATTTAAGTGAGTACTAGCAGGAGGAATCTGGACACGAAGTTTGGTATCCCTTGTGATCTGTGATCGCGAGCTCTTAATTCCTCAGGTAATTCCTTCATCTTCTGATCCAAATTTCTTGTACAGGCATGTCTAGCCGTTTGATTTTTAATCTCAATTGTGTTCACTTATTTCATGTGTCGGGTTCGTGTTGGATGAACGTTGAGTCTGCACCAATTGGGGTGGGATTGTGTCCGAGATTTTAAACCGTTGTGCGTGTGTTCGTGTCTGCTTCCTTTGGCATGGTTCGTGTCTGGGGACCTTGTATTGTTCATGATTGCATTAGATGTACCAGTTCGTAGCAGTGATTGAGTAGCCGTGCCCGTATCCTGGACGTGTTTGTGTCAAGCATGAGTTCGTGTCCAGTTCACGTACATGTTCAGTAGCTGATTGCGTAGTCAGGTTCAGGTGTGGGTGATCAATTGGAGTTGGGTCGACTTTGGTGATTCTCTTGATGTATGATTTGATTTTAAAATTGTAACTCTGTTTTGTATTTTCTTCTAATTTTTGTGGTTACTCCAACCTGGATAGGACATCATGTCCATTGATAGTTCGGCTGGGAGTGGGATGTGGAATTGGCATAATTTGCTATATTTAGTTTGGGTTGTATAAATTTATAAGGTACTTGCAGGTGATTAGTTTTATGTATATTATATAATTCTGGTATTCTTTTTGGATTAGAGTGGTCGTAATGCTATTTTCTTTTATAAGATAATTCTGTGTCATTTTAAGTTGATGGGAATTTTGTTGTGTTCTAGTTTCATTTCATTTCAAAGTATTGCTGATAATAGCCGTTGGCCTTATATTCAAACTTGAGATATGTTATAGCTAATTCTTGTAGGTACGGAATTGGTTATGTGGTTGTGTGGAACAGGTTTGAGCCTTACTAGCATGGAGAACAGTAAATCTGGGCTTATTAACTTTGAGTTTGGAAGTTTTGCTTCCGGGCCTAAATTGTCTTAGAGAAATTTGGGTAGTTGGCATGTATGCAAGTTTGAAGTTGACTTGGTGACAACATGTATATTATGAGTAATGGGTGGCATGTCAACTTTAGGCATGTCAACTGAGACTTAAATAAGGTTGGATGGGTCAAGTTACTTGGACTTTGGAGTTAATTTAAATGTCTGGGTTGTTGTCAACATTCAGATTTGACATAGAACTATGTTTTGGGGAAATAGTAATTAACAGCTTGTTAACTTTATCTAGTTCAATTAATAAATCATGTAAACAGTTGAACTTGGTTAGAGGAGGGTTTGGCTAGTATAAATTGTATATATCTTAACCAACTTGTACCTACTAGCAGGAGGACTTACAGCTCTGTTGCCTATCCGTACCTTTCCTGGAGCAAGACAAGTACTTTTCTACGGTTTTGTGCATTTACATTCTTGTACGCTTTCTTGTGACACGTCATGGCACGATAACATGTACTCCTGTACTCCTGTATTCCTGTACCCTTGCTCTTGTACTTATTAGTGTCGGATGGGAAAATACACTAGCCATGTGACCAATCCGGTTACTATATATTCCTGTACCTAGCTTAGGCCTCGCACTGTGCACGCGGGTCCTAAGTCGTACCATATTCATGTACTCCTGTGTATGCTCCTGTACTCACCCCAGCCGGTCACATGGACTAGATGTATTTCGATATTGTGCACTTGTCATGTCTGGTACTTCAGGATTATAGTTTTATTCATGTACTTTACATGTTCCTGTACTTTACATTCATGTACTATAGTTCCTGTACTTATTTTCCTGTACTACTTTCCTGTACTTTTATGTTCATTCCTGTATTTCATTTTCCTGTACTCCTGTACCTTGTTCATATCATGTTCATGTTTCATTACCTAGAACTGTACTTTGCTCCGCTCCTGACTGGATAAGTTGCAGGTATACTTGCAGGATTATCATTTACCTTATCGGCCAGAGCCCGGGATTTAGCTGAGCAGGATGAGGCTTAGCTTGAGGCTTCAGGTTTAGATTACTTAGCTTTACTTTGAGATATTGACTTTAGAGTTCATAGCACTTTTCATACCTGTTGATTCTGGTACATTATGATATCTGAATTTATGGATTTTGGTGATCATTTGGGATACATTTTTAGATGCTATGATTCTATTCTTTCATGTTTATCTGGTTAGTTTTTCCTAGCTTTGTACAGCTTACTTCGTCGTGTCTAACGACGAAGGCTGGGCGTGTCCGACTCGTGTCCGATTATTTGGGAGCGGATCGTGACATGTTTTTAGTGGTGGCCCATGCAGGTCTATCCTAATGGTACCTAGGTATTAGAGTACTATTGGGGGACTTGATTAAACTAGGGAAACTTGATCACAGCATAGGAAAAATCGAAAAATAAGGGTATATCAGGTATATCAAGTATATTAATATTCTATAAACACTTGTTGTATTTAGGTCTAGGTTATTTTAACAGTTTTTTGTTTTTCAGATAGTTCAAAAGCACGCGACACCGGAACGATTGATCCACCTATACTTGAGGTCTCCAAGCTTCCACCCCGCAGGTCGTCCCTACTATTCCCATGGGTAGTACGTGGTTGACGGAGATGATTGAAGAGTTCCTTGATACCCAGAGAGAGCAGGCCTTCCTTTTCCAATCCAGACTTGCAAATGCATTTTTCGAGTTAGAAAGGACTTCTGATTTCCAGACGCTCAGACACTTGGACTTTTTCGACACCGAGCGCATATCTTGCACCAGGAAGCCGATCGAGAACCTGAAGCCGCCACTGAAGATCATCTCAGCATGTGAGGATCCGACTTCTCTGAAGATTAGAGCCACCAGCCAGGAGATCCAGAATGTAGTGCAGACAATGGAACGAAACTGGAAGCTGAAGCTCATGAAAGACATGAAGACTTATGATGAAGATATCAACTATCCTGGACCCGCAAGGCATCGCAACATTCAAACGACGCTTCATCAGCCACATCATCAGAGGCAGATTCAGGCCTACATTCACTGAATGAAGGATTGACAGCAAGTCGCAGATTACAATGATCAAGGAGCATCAAGATCCCGGCAGCCATATATTCCTGTCAGAGCCTTGCACTTCAGCCCCAATAGGAGATCCAGATTCAGATTCAGCCGGCGATCATTTGTATTTCTGTCGCAGCTCAGGACACCACTACGAGGAGTGCCGCAAAAGACGAAGGCTATGCTTGTACTGCTAATCGCCTACTCACTAAGTCAAAGATTTTTTCGGAGACCGTTGATCATACTGCCTGAGAACAAGCACGAGGAGCACCAGGACCGCAGCAGAAGAACCCGCCTATCCAGATTCAGCTGCTATATGGAGCATTACCGCAGGGACCAGCCTACGTCGGAACAGTTGAAGAATTTGAAGTGATCCTAGTTCTTGAAGAAATACTAAAGACGGACTGAAGACCGAAGGCTTTCTTTTTGGTTGGAGAAAACCATATATCTTAATTCGCAATTCAGCTTTCCCTTAAATTCCTTGAAGCACCCATATCATTTCTTGAAACTTCTTGTTTGAAAACTTGGTGGATGTTCGAAACTTATTTCAAGATATTGTTTCTTATTTGGCAAACTGGTTTCAGATCCATAATTCAATAATTGATTGGAATCCACTATTCGATATCCTGTTTCATATTCATGGCTTTGTTTTTGGTGTCTATTTGAAATTCCTATTCGAACCAAGTGCTATTTAAGATTTTATTTCTATCCGAAATTTTATTTTGAAACTTGTCCCCAATCAAAACATTGTTTGAATCTTCACTCCCATCCTGACACTTGCTTGAGATTCAGCCCCCTATTCGAGACATCGTTTGAAGATCTTGTTTTCTATTTTAAAACTTGGCGCATTCCCTATGAGATTTTGTTTACTATTTGAGACTTGTTCCTATTCAAGAAATTATTTCTGTTCACCACTTTGTTCGACCTTGTTTCCTATTGAAGTTCTAATCGTTTCATAATCAGGGTTCGATACCTGTTTCTTGTTCGCTATTTGATACCCTGTTTTCTAAATCACTGTTCGTAACCTTGCTTCCTGTTCGAGATTATGTTCAAGATTTCACTTCTTATTCGCGACTTTGTTGATATTGATTTTCTATTTTTACTGTGTACTTTATTGGAGAATTCTTTTTCAATTCAGGTTTTTGCTCGAGATTTCATTGTTATTCGAGACTTTATTGAAACTTGTTTCCAGTACGGAATTATTCTTATTTTGAAACTTGTCTCCTATCTGATACCTTGTTTCAGTTCATCCTTCGAGACTCTGTTATCCTTTTGGAATAATGTCTCATATATGGAATCTTGTTACCATTCCATATATCAGTTGAAATTCCGTTATAGTTGAAACTTCGCTCCCTGTCTGAAATTTTAAATCTCCCTGGTTGCCCTTTTGTATTCACTGATTGAATTCCTTGTCGTCTCTTAGTACCTAATAAACTATTGTATTCTAATAGTCAGATAACCTCACCATTTTCGTGACTTGGACTATTAAACTCATTTTGATTCCTTGAAAATTTTTATGGATAAAGTTCAAAGACTATTCGATGACCTACTAGAGCGTGGCGGTTGTTCACTGCAGCCACTATCTGGATCATGGAGACTGAGGATTCACTGCAGCCAGCTGTACACTGGCGAGGCATGAACTCCAAGTTGAAGTGATTTCAGACATACCTAGGTTTTTGAGTATTATTGAGACTTTGTCCTAAACTCTTCGTATTTAGATCTTTTGAGTTGTTTCGTTGATAATTGTTTGAAAATGAATAAAGTTGATATGTTATTCGGTAAAATATTGTTATTTAAGTCATGGAACCGAAAGTTCACTGCAGCCAGACATACACCGGCGGGGCAGGGATTCTAAAGTAAAGTGACTTCAAATATCTATATGTTCTTGTATATCATGGAGACTGTATTCCCTTTTCATATGATTATGGTTTTCGAGAATCACAAATCCTTGTACGATATCCTGATTTGATACTGTACCTCCTGAGTATTTCGTACATTTTTGCAATCAACCCTTGCTAACTTCCCTTTACCATTTTATCGTTAGATCATTGAATTCCTTAAAATTATGCATTGTCAGAGTTGATTCCATACTTCGTTTGTGTTTTATCTAAACTTCGATCTTAAATCATGACTATCTGACCATGATTTTCATATCTTGTCCTAGTCCACTTGTGTTAAAATATCGATTATTTTTTTTATCGCACTTAGTAGTTGTGTCTTCATGATTTTGCTCCCCCAAGTTGTAATTGGAACTTCATTCTATTCCGTGCCTATTTGATTCTTGATCATTGATCATGTTATTCCAATTTCTTGTATGTAATTATTGTACGGGGTCTCAAGGCTCAGGGAGTATCTCAGAGTTACACAGGATCGGCAGGAGCACTGGACGGACAGCAGCAGACGACCACTAGAGTTCGCGATTGGAGATAGAGTGTTCCCGAAGATCTCACCGACTAGGGGCGTCATCAGATTCGGAAGAGACGGGAAGCTCAGTCCGAGATACATCGGACCTTTCGACGTGACGGCACAAATTGGCGAGGTGACATATCGACTAGCGCTTCCAACTAGCTTGGAGGGAGTACACGATGTTCTTCATGTATCCTAGCTTTGATGCTACATTCCGGACCCGAGCCCTGTGGTGGACTTTTCGGAGCTAGAGGTGGGTCCGAGCTTGACCTACGAGGAGCAGCCAGAAGATATCCTTGATCGGAGGGAGAAGCGCTTGCGGAACCAGACTATTTTATTTGTTCGCATAATGTGGAGACATCAATCTCCGGGGGGAGTCCACATGAGAGCGCGAGGATGACATGCGGGAGCGCTATCCCGGTTGTTTGTTGAGTGTACCTTGATATTGAGAATTTTAAATACAAAAAAAATGAATTGTGTTTGAACCTTCCTGAGATTTTGCTTTGAGATTGTTTTGTTTGTCTCTCGAATTTCGAGGACGAAATTATTTTAAGGGGGAGATTTGTAACTCCACTTCCCGGTTTTAAATAAATAATTAAATTTCTAAAAATTATATACTTGTCATTATTAAGCTTTAAATAAAAATTGGTTTTAAATAATATATTGGATGATATATTTTGGAGGAAATTTATTTTTGATTACTTTTCAATTTGAAAAGTTGTTACAACAACTTTGGGCCCACCATGTGGATTTTTTTTCAACTGTTTTTAAACAATTCCTGTAATAATGAAAAAGCATAAGGTTTTTCTGAATGTTTCTAATTAATTAAAAGACCGGGTTGTAATTTATAGAAAAGGGGAGGGGGTAGATGCATGTTTGCCTTAAGCGGAGGGGTCAAATTGCAAAAGTTGCAATTTCCTCCTTTTAATAACCGGGAGGAGATAGAAGACCATTTCATTTCTTAACTCTTTTCTTGATTTTCTCAGAGCCCCATATCTTTCCCCATTCTCCTTAGCCGAACCCTAACCCTAATCGGCGGCGACTGCGGCTATTTCGAGCGGCGATTTCCGGTAACGACTCCGGTGACAACGACGGTCGTTCTTTCCGACAGTGGCACTCATCTGCTCCTTGGCGGACGCCGAGTCGTCCATCCTCTTCGATGACGGCACGGTTCACTTCTTCGACTCCGGCGGCGACGAGTGGTCGAGCCACTCCGGTGATGGCGGTGGATCTCTTCGGGCGCTGAGATCGCAGTAACGGCGTCTTTTCCGCGGTGTTCTCAACAACTTTGACGGC